>CABHPP010140539.1:0-24378 GCA_902168425.1 Peromyscus attwateri | reverse complement strand
GGGGGGGGGTCATGTTATCTTTTTATAAATGACCCTGATGAGGTCTTGTATGATTTTCTGGGAATTTGAGCTTCTTTTTTGATAGAAGCGAAGGACGTGTGAGTCCCGAGCAGAGCTTGGAACACTCTGGCTTTTGTAATATCTCACTGGATGCTGGATTGTCGGACTCAGGGTGAAGCCCTACAGATGCAAGGTGACGGAGCTGTTCTGAAGGTGGAGCCAACAAGATTTCCCATGGGGTCACACATGGGGTGTGGTCTGAGCAGCAGGAAGGATGGGCCTGCCACAGACCATAGCAGGAAGTGGGGCAGAGCAGTGGGATGGGTGGGCGGGGGATCAGTTCTGGTGTCGGCTAAGCAATCATGTGGACATGTTGAGTGGTTGAAGGTTAAATCATGAAGAAGCTTTAGATCAAGAAATAAATTTGGAATCATGGCACCAAGTGATAGTCAAGAGACAAAGGAACTCACCAAAGGCCTGGGGTTATATGTGAGTGTGAGAACTAGACTTTTAGAATACCTGGCATTCATTCACAGGGGAGGAAAGGGAGAATCCACAGAGTGAAGCAGAGGAGGAGGAGGAGCCAGATGATGGGCCCTGGGAGTCCACAAGTGGAGCAGTGCACTCTGTAGGTAAGAGCAGGACAAGGGCGATGCTGGGCAATGCTGACCGAGGGTTTCTGTGGCATGGCTGTGGAGGTCCTGCAGTCTCTTTGGAATGATCTGAGCAAAAGCTTAGTTGTAGGGATGGATCCAAGAAAGCAGTCAAAGCTTTGCAGTTAGCAGTGAACATGGAAATTCCCAGGAATGTCAGAAGAGGAAGAAAGAAATGAGACCTCCGCTGACAGAATATTGGGGCTAACAAAGGGCCAGAATAACAGACTGTGGGTGTGTGTATTAGTGTGGATAACCAACAGAAATGGCAGCATCCTCATGGGGAGAAGGTGTAAATTAGGGGAGCTCTGCTCCCATGGAGATGAGGGTATTTTTTTTATCCAAGGCTTACAAAGGGGTGCCCTCTGGAGCCATACTTGTTGATCTATTACAAGGGACACAGAGGCTGGCCATATGAGTGTGATGTGATGGTGTACTTGAGGAAGGGCTGCCAGGAGGCTTCATTTATTCAGTGAGGTGGAAAGTTAAGACTACCCACAGGGTGAGGGTTCAGAGACCTTTGGAGAGACGTATTGGAGATATGTATAATTCAGCTGGTAGTGTCAGCATGACTGGGCTGTGGCAAGACGGGATGGTATTTGTGGACATGGTTTTAAAGTGATGGCCAAAGGCTGTGGTACAGGTATGGAGGCCATATTCAAAGGATGATCTTGGCTGGGTTCATGGCCAAGCGTCTGCTGTGCAAGCCTGAGGACCTGGGTTCTTATCCTCAGGGAGCCAGCTCCCATAGGGGTGGGTAGAAGTTCTAGATCTTGCTAGCCTGCCAGCCTAGCTAGCCTGTTAGCGGTGGATTCAGTGAGAGAGCCTGTCTGGGGCTGAAGAGATGACTCAGCGGTAAAGACAGTTGCAGTCAAACCTCAAGTCCATCCTTGGGACCGCTTATAGTAGGAGAGAAATGCCCCGGACGAGTTGTCCTCTCGCCTCCACATGCTCTGAGGCATACTCCAACCCCCACTTCCCATCCCTCTCCCCACACACAAAGCCGTCTTAATGTTTGACTCCCTCCAATACTTGCTTCCTGCTTCCTCTCATCCCAGAAGCAGCGGAGCTATTTATAGGCGGAGTAGTTTAGGAACTGCTGCCTCCCAGGAAGCCCAGCTTGCTCTTGCTCTCCTCCCGATGGCCACAGGAGGAATTGCAGCTGAGTCGCCACACAAAACACGGGTGCCACCGTGTGCTCAGCGGCTGCAACAGCGAGCGTGTTGATCTCATACCCACTGGAGGATTTGAAGGCCCCGGGTCACGTGACCAGTAAACCCTTGAAACTGCGACCAAGCCAAAGGCTGGCCCAGTAGCTCTCCCTTTCCTCACCTTCCACTTTCTCACTCTCCTTCACTGCTGGAGGTGACCCTCTCATGAGGAGGCATCCACTTTAACAGTCAGGTCAGTATCAAAAAGCCCTCAAGAGTCAAGGAAATGAAACCGTTCCTGAACGCTGAACATCTGTCAGAGAGATGCTCTCCTCACTGGGAGCCCTCGGCCATCCTTGCTTCTTTCCAGGGCCACAGTGTCTTCAGGAAAGCCGGAAGTGTCAAAGGACAAGTTCACAGGATAGAAATGGCTGAGGTCCTCACGTTTCATTACCAGACATACATTTAACTTGGTTGATTTCAGCGGAGTTTCCATCTCAGTCCTTCCTTTTTCTTATGACCTCAGATTCCAAACATCTTCAAATCTAAAGCTTATTCCTTTCCCGAAGAGAAAATGTGGGCGGGGGTGGGGTTGTTGCTGGACACACAAGCGCAGGAGTAAAACCTGGTTGCTCAGTTCTTCCGCCTTCGGTGGTGCTTTGGTCTCACTCAAAGCTGCCCTTCCTGGCACCTGGGATGTCCACCACCTCGTCTGTGAGCTGCTGGCTTCCCTTCCTTCCGCATCTGCTCTGGCTCAGGCTGCAACAGTTGGTTCTTGGATGTCTGCTCTGTCTTTCAAAACTGCACTCAAATTCCTCTTCTACCAAGGTCTCCTCCCCACCATCCTGTCATACCCAGTACGGTTCCAAATGCCACTGTAGTGTTTTAAAAAGTGTTTGGAGTTGGGGAGCAAGTGTGCATGGACAGACCAACCACAGCTCCTTAAGGTTTTTTTGTTTTGTTTTGTTTTAATCATTATATGTATGAGTGTTTCGTCGACATGTATGTCTGGGTACCACATGTGTGTCTGGTACCTGAGGAGACCAGAAGAGGGCATTGGATCCCCTAGGACTGGAATTACAGATGGCTGGGAGCTGCTGTGTGGCTGCTGGGAACTGAACCCTGGTGTTCCGAACTGCTGAGCCATCTTTCCAGTGCCCATCAACCAAAAGTTTTAAATAAACAGCTTCCTTTTTTTTACTCCTTTCTATTTCTTGTTTCCCCCTCCTCTTCCTCCCTCCCCCCCCCTTTCTTTCAACACTGAATTTCTCGTAACCCAACCTCCCCTCAATTCCCTATGTAGCCCAATTTTGTATTCCTTTCTATTTCTTGTTTCCCCCTCCTCTTCCTCCCCCCCTCCCCTTTCTTTCAACGCTGAATTTCTCGTAACCCACACTACCCTTGAATTCACTATGTAGCCAAAGCTGACTTGCCTTGAATTCCTGAATTCCTGACCATCTTGCCTCAATTGCCCAAGTGCCAGACGACGACGGTCACATGCTACCATGCCCGGCTAAAAATAGCCCAAGCTGCTGGTTTCATACTCTTGATCCTCTAACCTTCTTACCTCACCCTCATCCTGTCTTCTGCCACAGACCACCACAGCTGGCTGCACCACTGTTGTGGAATATTAGTTGAAGGTGTGTTACATTCGTTTATGCTGTGGGATATTTGTTTAATGATGCAAAGGTGTGTTGCATTCTTTTACGTTGCATTTGTTTAACTCTGTAAAGTTGTGTTACTGTGCCTGTCTAAAACACCTGATTAATCTAATAAAGAGCTGAATGGCCAATAGCTAGGCAGGAGAGGGATAGGTGGGGCTGCCAGGCAGAGAGAAAAAATAGGAGAAGAAATCTAGGCTCAGAGAAGAAGGAGGAGTGAGAAAAGAAGGAGAGGAGGATACCAGGGGCCAGCCACCCAGCCATACAACCAGTCATGGAGTAAGAAGGAAAGAAAGATACATAGAATAAAGAAAGGTTAAAAATCCCAGAGGCAAAATGTAGTTAAAGCAAAACAAGATAATTTAAGTTAGAAAAGCTGGCTAGAAACAAGGCAAGCCAAGGCCGGGCATGCATAAGTAAGAATAAGTCTCCATGTATTTATTAGGGAGCTGGGCCCCCAAAGAGTGAAAAAACCAACTACATACCACCATGGCCAATGCTTGTGTGTGTGTGTGTGTGTGTGTGTGTGTGTGTGTGTTTATGATCTTGCTATATAACCTAAGTTCACCCTGAGCTTGCAATCCTCCTGCCTCAACCGCCTCAGTGCCTACACTACCACACCCATCAGCCAAGGTTTCAAGGGTCCGAGGAGAGGTCCCATTTGGGATAGGACTTACATAGTGACAGTGGGCAAGTAGGCGAGGCATCCTGAGGCTATGGAGTGAAATCTTAGCATCTTCAGGGGAGAAAGCCCAGGACATCTGCAGCTCTTCGGGGGTAGCCTCGGCTTTCTTGTGGGTAGTTCTGCTTGGCTCAACCTTCGTAATCATTCACACTCACTCTCTACTTTTCTACACTAAGCATGAAGACCAAAGAACAATTGTTTTTAATTTTATTCTTTTTGTGTATGAGTCTATAGTGTGTGTGTGTGTGTGTGTGTGTGTGTGTCCACATGTGTGTGGTGGCCAGAGGTTGGCATCAGGTATTTTACTCTATTACTTGCCACCTTATTTTGAGACAGGGTCTCTCAGTGAGCCCAGAGCTCCCGATTGACGGGACTGGCTGGTCAGTAAGCTTAGGGAGTCCACTGGGCCACCAAGGCTGACCTGTAAAGTGATGTTCTTTGCAGAGGATTTTTGTATTCTCTTTCTTTCCTCCCTTTGTTGGTCGCCTCTCATCGGTGCTAGATCCCTGTTGGGACACAGAGGGTTACTTCGTTATTTTCTAAACATACACGTCAGAGCTCACAAACACATCTACAAGTGCTTACTGCCATGAATGCCACATGACATTACATGCTCAAAAGGACCTCATGGTCTCTAGCTTGTATTTATCGTAGTGAGGTGATTTCACTGCTTAGTTACAGCTCCTGAGATGACGGGGACAGAGACTCGGGTCACTGACAGAGCTGCTGTCCCTGACCCGAGCAGTGACAGTGCCTGACAGTGAGAGCTGAGATCCTCCACTGCTTCGTCTGTACACGTGCACGGAGAGGCTGAGGATTTAGTGGTAGTTAAGCAAGCACAGGGCTCTGATTTCAGTTCCCCCAAAGTATAAATACATAACACAATACTTATTAATTTTTCTTTTAAGGCTGTTGTGAATCAGATAAAAACATTTCTGAATTGTACACTATACTATGTGTGCCCCCCCCCCCCCCCCCCTCCTCCCCCCCCCACCCCACCCCCTGCAGCCCACTTCTCTCTCTCTCTTTTTGATGCAAAATCTCTTGCAGCCTATCCTGCCTGGGAAGAGGACTCACCTGGTGATGGAGAGTGGAATGGGTTGGACTGGTATTATATGGAATGTGAAGTTAAAAGTAGTAATGTCCCTGATATTATGAAATTAACAGTTTAGTAATAGCTCTTTAAAGAGAAGAGAGCAAAGATAAAAATGTGGCCCTCTTCTGAAACACTGGGATTTTTCTCAAATTTGACATAACTCGGTTCATGCGTCTTTGACCCCCGTGTGCTATCACCTGCCCTGTTTTGCCTCCCTGTGTAAGGTAACTTACTAGTGGACATTGCCAGCTTGGTGGCTGAGCAAATGCTTGACATGCAGACTCCCTGGGTCCACTCTCAGCACCCTTGAAGAGCAAACTTGTCAGTGAAGGTTGCTGTGGAAACAACGCCAATCTCCATCGATGGATGGAGGAACCAGCGGTGTGGTCTGCACGCACAATGGACTTATTCAGTCTTCGGAGACAGAAAGTTTGATTCCTTCTACAATATGGGTGCGACTGGACAGCATTATGACAAGGGGTATAAACAAGCCACAGAAAGACAAGGACTGTCCAATTCTAGTTCCGTAGGACATGCAGAGCGGTCAGATTCATGGGGACAGGAAACAGAGAAGCGGTTGCTAGAGATGGGAGGCATTGTTCAGTGTGGATAGTTGTAGTTTTGCAAGGGTCTGGAGTGGGTAGTGGTGGTAACAACAGTACATCTGTGAGACTCTGCGGAAAGTTACTGCACGGTGCATTTAAGATGGCTCAAAGGGAACATTTTGTGAAATGGGTATATATTTCTAAAAGATTTTTGAAAGTGTGTGTGTGTGTGTGTGAGAGAGAGAGAGAGAGAGAGAGAGAGAGAGAAGTTCTATGCACCTTCACATACGGAGGCCAGAAAGAGGGCATCAGATCCCTCCTAGCTGGAGTTACAGGCATGTGCAGGATGCCCAGTGTGTTCTGTGAGCGCTGGGATCAGAACCCTGGTCCTCATACTTTAGCAGCAAGAGCTATTGACCCCTGAACCATGTCAGAAGCCCCGACATTTGATTTTTTAAAAAAATTTAATCTAATTATGTTTTTCTTAAGACAAGGTCTCACTCTGTAGCCTAGCTCTCCTGGAACTCATGGCAGTCCCTCTGCCTCAGTCTCCCAACTTCTAGGATGATAGGTATTGCCAGCACACCTGGCATGTTATATGTATTTTGACACAATGAAAAGGGAGGGAGGGAAGGAAGGAAGGAAAAGGGTAAGTAATATGCAGGTGTGATACAGACCTGGGATCCCAGCACTTGAGAAATGGTAGCAGAAGAAGGATCAGGACAAGAGTTTGAGGCCAGCTCAGGCTACAGGAAACCTGACCTCCCCCCACAAAAAATAACAATAACAACCAAACCAAAACAACAACAACAAGACCCCCAAAAGGTAAATAACATGTAAATGAGCAGTCGGGGTTCTTGCTTTCCCAGAGTTTTCCACAGGGCTTTGTGTCAGTAAGTGGCCAATACCCATGTGGATTTCTGTGCATCCACATGTCCGCTGACTTCATGTCTGAAGTTGTGGATGCAGACAAAATTGAAACAGCAGACAGATGGCTACCGTAGTTTTCCATGACAACTAGGCTCCAGGCGTTTGTACAAGAAAGATGGCCGTATTGTGAGTTCAACACTTTCACAAGGAGAGTCTAGGCTGAGGATGTAGCCGGAGAGAAGCTTGGCCTAGCAGACTGCAGGCCATGATCCTGCACCCCCAACACAAAACCAGAGCAGAGACAGGCAGAGCCTCTGAGTTCAGTCATGTTCCTGGCCTTCTGGATGACTGGGATTTGGGGCCCATGAAAGCTTCCCACCAGCCAACATCTTGGGCAATTGCTGGGTTCACTTCATGCCTCGGGTCGTTCAGATAGCATCCCTTGCTGCTGCTGCTGCTGCTGCTGCTGCTGCTGCTGCTGCTGCTGCTGAGGCAATCCTGGAGCCCCAAGCCGTAGAAATCAAAAGCTTTTGTCAGTCACAAGTAGAAAAGTAGAGGGCAAACTGCTCCCTGCCTCCCAGGGCTGTGCTCTGTGTCATGTCTCTATAGCACGTCCATGTATCATGTCTATATATCGCGTCTATGTACCATGCTTCCTTCTGTGGGATTTCCTTGGGTCTCCATTTCTCTGCCACATTCTAGAGGTAGAATGCTAGCTATCCTGATCATTGGACAACAACTCTTCTGAGTGTTCCAGGCAGCTGTTTATCTGGATAAAGGTGTGCGATGAAAAGCTTCTGCAGTGACTCTGAAGTTATCTGGAATCAAGGTCTGGCAGGTGTAGACAGGGATCGGAGCATGTGATCTTTCAGGCCGGCCCCTCCGGGGCTCAGGTCCTTCTTTACAAACATGTCGACCTCTGAGTGTCTTTAAGAGAGTTCAGCGAGCCTTGCCTGGGAGTGGTACGAAGTTTCTATAGCATAAAGGGGCGATGCTGCCCAAGTTTTCCCGTTCCTTTTCTTTTGGATAGGGGGTGGGTGGGAGTCTTTTGCCCATGTGGATTTTGGAGCTGTCTTCATGATACACTGAGCTGTTGCCTGCCTTTCTTCACTGCGGGTCTTGTGAGGCAGTGGAGCCTCAGGGACTACGAAACAAGATGATATTTGTAGCATCCTGAAGCGGAAGCCCATGCGAGACAGACAGCGCCCTGCCTTCCGAGGGGTCAGTTACTAAAGACATTGGTGAAAAGGTTCAAAAACGCTACTTTGAATTTTTGTTTTGAAGCTATGGTTACCCCTCCCCCATGGGAATTTTTGTCAAATGTAATGAGTACCCATGTTCATTTGGATTACAAAATATTTTTTAAATGTTTACTTCAGGTGGGCATAGTCATCAATCTAAACCTTTCATCCTAGCACTTGGGAGGCAGAGGCAGGAGAGCTCTGTGAGTTTGAGGGTAACCTGGTCTACATAGGGAGTTCTAAGCCAACCAGGGATACAAAGTGAGACCCTGCCTCAAAAAAAAGTTAACTTCCATCTTCTGATATGGTAAATATTATTATATATAACCATATAAGCTAAGCTCTTGGAAAGTCGCATGAAGTTTAGACAATAAACTGGTCCTACAGGCAAAAAGTTCGAAAAATGCAGAGATAAAATACTTATAAAAGTAGGTGGTTAGCTTACATTCACTTAAAGCAGGGGTCCTCAACCTTCCTTATGCTGCCACGCTTTAATACATTTCCTCACGTTGTGGTGTCCCCCAATCAAAATTATTTTCGTTGCTACTTCATAACTGTAATTTTGCTGCTGCTCTGAATTGCAATGTAAATATCTGTGTTTTCTGATGGTCTTCAGCAACTCCAAAGGGATCGCAACCCCCAGGCTGAGAACAATTGACTTAAAAGGAAAGTATCAAACAGTTACAAAGGTCACGCACCTCTTTAAAAACATAAGTAAACATAAAAAGAAGAACACATCAGCAATCTCATTCGCAAGGACCGGCTGCTGCCTGGGTTCTACCCCCAGCAAGTTTGCATGAGGAGGAAAGAGGACGCGAAGCTGAGTTTCTGGCTTTTGGAGCCACCTTGAGACCTCAGCTCTCCTCCAGCTACTTCCGGCTCTATTTTCTTTCGCCAATATTCTGTGTGTCCGTCGGTGAGTGTCCTGGTTCATACCAGCGCCCACCATTTTCTGCTCTAGCTTTCTTCGTCAATACTGGTTGCAGTCCTAACAGGAGAAGGGAGGCGGAGACAGAGGCAGGAGGATTGCGGTAACTCTGAAGCCAGCTAGCTTCAGGCCAGCCAGGGCTACATGGGAAGACGCTATCTTACAAACAAAGCAAAACTCGAAGAAACAATTCAATGGGCGGTTATCCACCATACTGTCTCTACTGTGAGTCTTGCTGGGGTGTGCACTGAGGAAGTGGGGACTGTTGGACCAAGGAAGTGGGTGGGGGAATCAGTCTCGGATGCCCCGAGGTCTTGCAGCGAGACCTTGCCCACAAGCTGAAAATAATAACCACCCCCCATAGTCTTTTTATGTAGCCCAGCTGGCCCGAAACTTTGAACACACAGAGATTTTGTATGGATTATAAAGTATTTATTTATTATTTATTTTTTGTATACACACACACACACACACACACATACACACACACACACAGGAGCACACCTGTGCTCTCATACACCATGCTGTGTGTGTGTGTAGGTCATAGGATACTTGTACGGGGTCAGTTTCATTTCCTCCACCGTATATGGGTTCTGAAAATCCAACTCAGGCAGTGGCTGGACACTTACAGCAAGCATTTTACCTGCTGAGCCGTCCTGCCTGCTGGATGTTTTTGGAGACAGAGTCTTGCACGGTATTTAACCACAACAGAACAATTAACATGTACGTGGACAGATGATAGATGCGGTGTGTTACATGCATGCAATCTGATGCTTTATTCACCTCAGACAGGAGGGAAGTTCTGACATGCTACATGAATGAGTCTTGACCACACTATGCTAAGGAAGACAAGTCAGCCACAAAAGACTTCTATGCCACACCTGGAGACTCAACTCCTAGAGAAGAATGGTGAAGGCCGGAATGGGGAAGGGGCTGGGTGAAGAGCCCTGCAGAGGGATGGCAGCCATGGCCACCTCCCCTCATGAATGCGCTTGATGCCCCTGAACCACACTGTCCTTCACAGCCACGGTTGCAAAGACTTTGGATGCGTCACCAGTTTTTACTCTAAAAAAATCCCCGAGAACATCAAAGGTCTTTTGATTACGTGGCACTCTCTATCAGCAGTTCCCATATCAGGAAAATCTCGCGCTTGCTTGTTTTGCTTTGTTTCGTTTTGGTTTTCTGACAGAGCTTATGATATCACACAGGATGGCCCCAGGTCTTATTCCTGCCTCTGCTTTGTAGATGCTGGGAGTCGAGGCCTACATTAACAGTTGTGTTTGTCCTAGATTTATATTCCTAAAATTATGTCAAGATTGGTACAATAAATGAAAGGAGATCATCTCAGATGAAGTCAGCGGTCCACTTAGGGTCCAGGACAGCTGCCTCTCCCCTTGATTCCACAGGGGTGACTGGGATAGGCCATCTTTACCAAACGTTCTCAGGGTGGTGTCTTCTTTGCCTGAAAGTCAATTCACAGACTCTACTATTATCTGTTTTGTTTTTTAATTTAGGAAGTACACAGACCTAAACATTTTAGCTGACTGCCTGGACAGGTGGCACACGTCCTTAGCACTCCGGAGGCAGAGGCAGGTGGATCTCTGTGAGTTCGAGGCCAGCCTGCTCTACCCAGGGAGTTCCAGGACAGCCAGGACTACACAGAGAGACAGTCTCAAAAAAACAAACAAACTTTTTAGCTGGTGAATTGCATTCAGCTACCCACAAATAACCACAAATGATGTTCTCGATACTGCAAATGATGAAGGGTTGAAGATTAAGATTTTTTTTTATCTTCAGTAGATTCAACTATTTTTAACCTGAAAATACCAGTTTTTCTTTTAAAAAATATTTGTATATTGTAGTATGTGGTGTGTGTGTGTGTGTGTGTGTGTGTGTGTGTGTGTGTGTGTGTGTGTGACACTCATGAACGGAGGTCAGAGGACAACTTGAGGGAGTCAGTTCTCTCTGTCCACCGTGTTCTAGGGATTGAACTCGGCTTGGCAGGGTTGGAAACTTTACTCACTGAGTGCTCTTGTAAGTCCCTGTCTTTTCTTTACAGAGAAGACAGTCTCTGTAGGGATTTCCCTTCCGTTTTGCTCAAGTGGATTAAGGGATAAGAACCCAGCACATAAATTTAAAGCGAAGGCTGTATTCTCCTGCATGACATGGATTTTTGCTAGCTACATTACGCGAACTAAAGACAGTTGGTTTCCAAAGAGGCACTAAAGAAAATCCTTACCCGGCAGTACTACCTAGCTCAAATATTTCTGACCAAAGAAAACTATAGACCAATATTGGAAGGTTAAGAGATGGTTGGACATCAATTCTTGCCTCCAAGAATTCCAAGACAAGATAAATGCCCCAAGGACTCGGATAACTTTTCAGACAGAAGCAGTCTGATATACAAAACAACCTAGCTTTTTTTGTTGTATTAGAATGTAATTCAAAGAAATTTCAGAGCCAACTGACTAAAAAAACATTCAGTCTATTGGTGAATGATACAAACTGTCAATATGGAGGTAAGGTTTTAAATAATAACTAATTATTTTTGAAATATTTGTTCATCTAAAGTATGGGCATGAGCCTTTGCTTTTTTTGAGGCAAAGTTTCACATTGTCCAAGCTAGCCTCAAACTTGACATGAAAAAAAAAATAAAAAACAACTTGACATGAAGTCAAGGGTGACCTTGAACTTCTGATCCTCCTGTTTCCAATATCCCAGAGTGCTGGGATTATAATCGTGTGCCACCATGCCTGAGGGATTTGGGGTTTTTTTGGTTTTTCTTTTCATTTTTATTTTATAATTTTATGGGAGAGCAGTTGGACTCATAGTTCTCGTTTATAGACTACATAGAAGATATCCATGTCTTAATTATAGTTTCTGATGATAGCTGTTTTCAAGCTTCACACCATTATCCAAGCAAGCACCATGACGCCCAAGGACTTCCCTTGGAAAGCTAGGGATCTCAATAGGAAGCCAGATCTATCATTTACAAGAGACTGAGAGAACTCAGGCCAGCCTCTCCTTTCTTAAAAGAGAAACAGGCCTGAACCCAAGTTAAGATGTCCCAGCATGGCCTTCAGAACTGCAGGGTTTTTGTAGTACGTGGAGAAACCACCTAAGGCTACAAACTTAGAACCCTAGAAGAAAACTCCGAAGTTCGGTTTTGCACATTGCAGAAGAGGGATCTTTGGGCTATCTCTGGATTCTTTCTGGACCAGCAGGAGCTGGACATCTATGGGGCTGACAGTGTGGTCCTTCTCTGTGCCCTTCACATTGGGTTGGGTGAAACTTCACAAAGCCTTTCCTAATACTAAGGGACGTCAGACCCTTCCAGTCTCACCTGTAGACTCGTAATGCAGAAGCATGGGTGAGCTCCAGGCTCCTGGACTAGGAGCTGGGGGTGCGTTCACACACAGATCTCTTTCAGGTGTATGTTGAAAAACCTAGTTCTGAGGGTTGAAAGTATGCAAAACATCTATTGTGTCACCTCATGGCATGCTTGAGGACTTAACTGGCCTCGGGCTGGTATCCAGGCTTTCTGGTCCCCTCCTATCCATTCCTGTCCTCTGGCTGGCTCTGTTCTCTTAGATTCTGCTGTGCGGCAGAGATGTACATCAGCAGGTCTGAGGTCAACCTTCCATTCAGCATCTGAGATGAAAGACTCACCTTTTTCATCTCTAATTTGGAAAATTCCAGGGAAAAGCTGGGTCAGGCTGGGTTCCATGCCAGAAGGGACAAGGAGTTCTAACAGATAGCCCCAGGGGGAAGGCAGGTTCTAAAAGATGGTCAGGTAAGAAGGGAGGGGAATGCTGGTCCCAGAAGGAACCAGAATAACAGTCAGTTTTGTTCCATAGCCCAGGAAATGTTTTTTAACATCACCCTTCTCTAGTTAATATTCCTCCTTTGACCAGTGCTTTGGGATTTAAAAAAAAAAATTGGTTACTTAATGATCTTATAAAAATTAACTCTTTGATCCTCCTTGGGCCTTTAAATATCCCCTTTATAATTTCAACTAATATAGCTTAATAATATCTATTTACTGAGGCAGCTGTAAGGATTAAATGTTTGGTATGATACCTAGCGCACAATGAGTGTTAATAAGGCTTCTCAATAAGGAGACCAGGAATGGCAGAGGTAGGGGATTCGACTCTGGAGCACTGATTGAAACAGATTCTGGAAGTCCTGGAAGTGTGGAAGAAGTCCACAAATTAGGTAGAAACCAGAGGCCATAGCCAGGCAGAGCCATCAACACTGAGAGCGGCAGAGAGGTCCTGAACCAGAGAGAGCAGCACAGTATGACTCTCCCACCAACATGGCTGACACCTGGGTTAGAAGTGGCGCTCTCTGGATGTTGCTGGAATGTAATGTCTAGGGATCCAGGTCATGAGACGATCCCATGCAAACAGAAGTTATCCCATTCAAGCAGAAGTTATCCCACTCCAAATGCCTAAAGCCTTACTATTGCACCCATGAAATACGCCAGACAAACCCTGAGAGACTGCAGGCAGAGTACCAGGCACTGTGAGAGGAAGCGCCAATAGTTAAAGTCAACTCCTCCGCAGGTGGGCTTCTCACCACTTGGCTTAAGGCGGGTTCCTCGTCCACGGAGGAGATAGAAGTGGGCAAGGGGAGACTTCTGCCTGCACAGAGGCTGAAACAAAGACTCCAGACACCGACCAGCACAGAGTGTCTGGCACACCAAAGCCCCCTGCAGTTCTGCCCTGTGATACCTGACTGTGCAATTTTGCTTCTCTGAGGCTTGATTTCCTTCTTTGTGAGCAAGACATATAAGAACAGTACCTAGCTGAGCATGGTGGCGATGACTGAGAAGGAGGCAGAGCAGGGGGCTGGTAGAGATGCTGGGAGTGACGAGTGTAGTGTAGGGAAATGTCCAGCATGGCATCTGATTCGTTGTGAGAGCTCAGTCAAGGGAAGTCACTATGGTTACTGTTGCCATCAGTCACATTAACACACTGTGTGTGCTGCTCCCTGTAATCCCAACAGTTGAGAGATAGAGGAGGCAAGGAGGGCCAGGAGTTTAAAACTTCTGCTTCTTCTTGCTCGCTCTGAAGTCACCAAGTAGGACTAGTGCTTGGGACAGGGATGGCTCTGGTACTGCAGCTGGGACCCAGCAGGGCTTCCTGTGAAGAAAAGGAGAAAACAACCTCCGCTCAGAGCAGATCCTAGCTGGGAAGCCAGCACAGATCCTAGCTGGGAAGCCAGCACAGATCCTAGCTGGGAAGCCAGCACAGATCCGTGTGGCAAGGAGAGGCAAACAGTGGGATTAGGATTAAGAAAACATCTACACCTGGTGTATACAGAAAAAAAAAAAAACAAAAAAACAAGAGTTTAAGAGGACATGACCTAAATGTAGTAGTGTGAATCCCTGAAAGTTTGCGATGTGAATTAGTAACAGTGATTTAAAAAAAGATGTTGATTTTATTTTGTAATTATAAAAAGTGTTAGTGCTGAGTGAGTGATATAGTTAGGAGTTCTAGAATGCCATAAAGTCATGTGTTTTAGAACAGTGTTGGAAGGTATCGGAAGGGCATGTTAGAAGTCCTGAAAGATGGAGAAGGCTTTGACACGGCAGTGGGAAAAGACCCTCTGTAGAGGGAGGGGTTTGCTGTCTAGCCCAGGCCGGCCTTGAACTCAGAGACACTCTTCGCTTGCCTTCTGAGTCCTGGAATTATAGCTTTGCACCACCACCCTGAGCTACACAGAACTTCTCGGCATCTTCGATTCCCCTTTGTATCTCCAGAGCCCGGCAGACGACCCAGGAGAGGAGCTGAGCAGACCTGGTGTCCTGAGGATATCTCTAGAGGAAAGAACTCGCTAAGGACATCTTGAGGAAGAAGTGAATTAATTGGAAGGCTTGGTACACTAAAGAATTAGGGTGGTAGGCTAGCGTTCAGTGTTTCTGGTTTAGGGGATGTTAGCTGTCTAAAAACTATTTCAATAATTTCCACCGTCCCCATGGTGTCTCCACCACCATGCCTCTGTGTCTGCCTTCTCTCTCACACAGGCAGGACAAATGGTGGGAAACTGCATCTTCTGTGAATCGGACTTGACCTGTAAAACTACCAGAAAAAAAAAAAAAGAAAGAAAATCTGTACATCTTCACAGGGCTCTTTTTTCCCCCCTCCAACATCCCTTCGAGTTAGACATCCTCTTCAAATAGAGGAGGGGAAAGTTCAGAAGCACACCATAGAATATTCATCACATGGCTAGCACCCTGAGAAAAGACAGGCTGCTCCTACCTGTCCCCAGCTGAAAGCATCTTGATTTTGATTGGACAGTTGCCAGAGTCATTAGCATAGTGTACCCTGACCTGGATTAGGGAACAGCGTCCACTCAGAAATGACCAGAGCCTGCAGGACCTGAACTAGTGCTGACACTTGTCTGACTGCTGGAGAAGAAGCCTGAAGGAAGGAGTCGGGAGCGCTGAGGTTGGAAAGTGTAAGTGACTCATGGCCACAGGCCGCTGTACGGCTTCGTGTGTGCTAGTCCTCGGTCTGTAAAAATGATGAAAGCTGAACATGCTTTGGTCAAGACACTTAAAAAAAAAAAAAAAAAAGAAATCTTGACAAACTTAGATTTTTTTTTTATTTTAATCCTGGGGAAAGATTGAGTTTACTTATTGAAGGGATAAAGCAGGGTTTTTTTTTTTTTCTGTGTTTTATTCTTAATTTTTTAGGGAAATTAAAAATTAATGCTTATTCCATAAAAGTGTGTGTCAAAGAAGAGTGTTTTTTAAAGTCTTAAAAATGCCTATAGTCTTTTAGAGTGAAAATTTTATTCCCCTTCTCTTAATTTAAAAGCAAGTTTCTAGCCTCAGTTTTTTGTTTTTATTTAATAAATCTGTTGTGTGCTGCGGATCATATCTGTTCTAATCAGCTATAACCAAGTTTGGGCTAGCGGAGTTATGGCTGTGACTGTGACTTAATACTTACGTCTTCCGTATTTGTCTCAATTAGGGTGTCAACCCTATTTTTTTTTTCAGCAGCTCAATAATTACTTCCTAAACATAGAAATTTACTTAGAAGTTGCAGGCAATGAGCTGTGACTGGGACTCGGTGGTGCTGTGTAAGGCCTCCGTGTCAATCCCCAGCACCACCAACTCAGAAACAAAAATAAGAGAGACAGAAAGCCTCTCAAGTATTTAGTCTTGAATGCCCTCATTTGCGTGGGGGAAGGGACTTCATGTTTCTTGGGGCTGTTACCACAGGGCTGGAGCTGATGTTGGAAAGGTGAGAATCAGTACATGGGTTTTATCTCCGAACATATTCGTGAAGCTAAATTGCTATGGGGATATATCCTAGGTTCACTGTGTATCTTTGTGTAAATTTACATAATTTATGTAGGAATAGGTCTAAGCCGTTGGCTCCAGGCAATAATGGCTCCAAAGGCTCTCATAACCAAGGCGTCTAGCAATGACGAAGGAAACCCAAACCCAAAGGTAGAAGCTCTGACCAGTGTCTGGGAACCCCAGACAAGCTACTGTGGCAAGTCCAGTGGCTTCGGCAGCTTGCTTCTCATTGGTAGTTGGTACTTGGGAAAATGCCAGTGAAATTGCTATTTCTGGCGGACAGGTGATAAATGAGGGGTTTTTGTTGTTGTTGTTGTTGTTGTTTTTGTTTGTTTTTTTTTTTTGGTTTGTTCTTTGTTTTTTGCATTGCTTTACTTTGCTTTTTATTTTATTTTAACATTTATGAGTGTGTGTGCGCACCTGTGCAGGGGTCAGAGGACCGCTCGTGGGAGTTGGTTTTCTCCTTCTGCCATGTGGGTTCCAGGGACTGAACTCAGATCTTCATGCTTGGTGGCAAGCACCTTTACCTGGGAAGCCACCACCACCCTCTTTTGACACAGTCTCGTCTCACACCGTAACTCAGGCTGGCCCTGAACTCGTGGCAATCTTCCTGCCTCAGCCTCTGGGGTTTGAGCCACCACAAGTGGCCCCACAGTTTTTAATCTCATACATCATCAGTGTTGCTATCATTTATTTTATTTTATTTTATTTTGTTTTATTTTATTTTATTTTTAGCTTTGGAAAACGAGCCCCTAAGCTGCTCGCGTGGACAGACAGACAGTTTTGAGAGTGAGAGCTCTCTAGCACGTCTCTGAGAAGCTGAGTAGAGGGAAGCCTGTGGTGACCCGATCTTATCATGGAACTGGACGACTTTGATCCTGAAGACAAAGAGATACTGAGCTGGGACATTAATGACATGAAACTGCCACAGGTATGCGCTTGCAGGGTTGCCCCCAGCGTGTGGCTCTGTAGCCTGACAATTAACCCGCCAGGTTCTAGCAGGGAGCCTGTGAGGTCCTAGCCGGCTAAACTACTTCAGAGCTCCAGCCGTACAGCCCACTGAGGTGTTTCAAGGGGGAGATGTAAGGCCTAGGATCTGGGCACGTCTTTATTTTCCAGACACCCCAGGAATAGACAGATATAAAGAAAGCGCCGCTTCCTCCCGGTCAAACCTGGCAGGCTCGGGTTAGCACTCAGTTCACAGTACTTGCCGGTGGACTGACTCCTCATAATGCATAAGACTCCATCTCACCTTCTTTGCCATTAGTACTTTTAACAGTTAACCCTGAAACTGGAATATCTGAACAGTGGTACCCTTGGGCAACACAGCTACTCTTGAGGGACTGATGGAAATACCAGTGGACTTGCTGGGTGACTTCTAGTCTACCCAGGAGTGCTTTGCTTTTCATACTGTCTTTGACCTCCTCTATGGCAAATGCTCTGTGTGTGTGCATGTGCGTGTGCGTGTGCGTGTGCGTGTGTGTGTGTGTGTGTGTGTGTGTGTGTGTGTGTGAGAGAGGGGGGGGGGCTGAGTCTTATTCAGCAGCCTAAGCTAGCCTTAAATCCCCCAAAGGATCTCAAACTTGCCTTGAACTCAAAAATCCCCTTGCCTCTGCCTCCCAAGTGCTGGGATCACAGGCCCAGCTAGCAACTGACCTTTGAACTCTAATTTGATGAAAACCATTAATTAAGACCAAGTTTCCATGGTTATCATTCCTGACTATCTTGTCCTCTCTTCCCGGCGTTTAAAGATGCTTTTACTGGACGTTGCTTGGAAAAGTGACTATGAACAGTAATCCCGGAGTCCACTGGGACCCAATGTCTGTCTGATCCCGGGAACAGGCAGGGCAGAGGAGCTGGGGATTCCAGTCTCTGCTCTTGACCTTTCTGGGTTCTCACTCTAATGGACACTTCTTTTTGATTCTCTGTTTTCTCTTATTTCCCCTTGAGGTATCCTTTGGTGAACTGTTGAGAAAGCTGAAAGACAGAAAATATACCCATTCATTCAAGGGGGCAAATCTGCCATCACTAAGGCAGGCAAACATCCGTTCTCAGGACTTGCGTTGGGAGGTAGTTGCTCATGATTTATACTGCAATCGCTATAGCTGTTTTAGGGGAACTTTAGAGTAAATGTTAATTGCTGTTGGTTCAATGGCCCATATTTCTCCCTATTTTTAATTTCGTGCTTGCACCCCCAGAATGTGAGCTGAGGATAATCTCTAGAGCTGAGGTCAGCAGATGGGGAAGAACTTGGAACTGGCAGCAGGGGCAACCCTGTGTAGTGACATGCATTTCTCCAGGTGTGGTATTGCATGCCTGTAACCACACCACATGGGAGGCAGAGACAGGGGACCCGCCACAAGT
Organism: Peromyscus attwateri; assembly: GCA_902168425.1. NCBI lineage: Eukaryota > Metazoa > Chordata > Mammalia > Rodentia > Cricetidae > Peromyscus > Peromyscus attwateri. The sequence continues at coordinate 5,872 of CABHPP010140539.1, read as the reverse complement.
CCGAGGCTTGCCTTAAAAAAGGAAAACGGAAAAAAAAAAACCATGCAATTTTCCTGGACAGAGGACCAGTATTCTTCATTAGCTCCATAAAAAAGAGGAAGAACCACTTCCCTGAGGGAAACTCAGGGCCCAAAAGCTCTTGTTCCAGCATGAATTCCCAAACTCCAAAGCATTCTTGATTCCTTAGGCCACCACACAGGAAAGTCCATAGCGAACATGTACACTCTTGCTCTGGAAACAGATCCTTTGCAGTTAGTGAGCAGGGGGAAAGGTTGCTTATGGAAAACTATTCGGCTTATAAAACTCAGGGCAATAATTAAAAGTGCAAACATCCTTTAGTATGATCTGAGCAGACACGATTCCATCCAGATCTGGGTTTATTCAAATTCTGGAATTGTATCTACAACCAGTTAAGGTGAGAAATGAAAGATCTTGGGCCATTTTCAACAGCAGGGCTTGTGTTTTTTCGGAGCAATCTGAAGGCAGAGGGTACCCAATGGGAAACTGAGGACCTGGAGGCACTGGCCCTGGACTTGAGGTCCAGCTCTTCCTCTCTCTACTTGTAGGGCCCCTGAGAATTATCTGCCTCTCCTCAAATTCCTTTTCCTCCTCTGAAAATACTGCTTCAGCATGCAAGGGTCTCTTCTGTACCCATTGATTCTGATAGCCAGGGATTCCAGAATTGTCAGCCTGGGCCTGGTGGGTGGTTTCATTTGTTTGTTTATTCATATTTATTTAATTCTTTCTTTCTTCCTTCCTTCCTTCCTTCCTTCCTTCCTTTCTTTCTTTCTTTCTTTCTTTCTTTCTTTCTTTCTTTCTTTCTTTCTTTCTTCCTTCCTTTCTTTCTAATGTGTATGAGTGTTTTGCCTGTGAATATGTCTGTGTACTACATGCTTGCCTGGTGCCCTCGGAGGCCAAAAGAGGGCAGTGGATTCTCTGGAACTGGAGTTACAGTCAGTAGTGAGCTGCTTAGTAGGTACTGGGAATTGAACCCAGTTCCTCTGGAAGAGCCACAAGGGTTCTTAACCATTCAACAGTCTCTCCAGCCCTATTTATTTAAGTTTTTGAGACAGGGTCTCACTCTGGAATGGGCTAGAATTCACTATGTAGCTTGGGTTGGCCTTGAACTCATAGAAACAGTCCTGCCTCAGCCTCCCAGCTAGTTGGAACTGTATAGCTTTTACTTAGCTGATCTGGCGTTCATGTCATAGACCAGGCTAGCCTCAAACTGGTGATTTCTGCCTCCTGAGTGGTGGGGTTCCTGCTGTGAGCCCACATGCCCAGCTTTCCATTTCTCCTACATCCTCTACATCAGCCCGGAAGCACAGGCGCTTGACTACACCATCATGGATGGAAGTCTGTTTCCAGGACAGTGTACTACGCCAGTTACACTTTCCTGTTCTATTCCCCTTAAATTACATTTTCACTGCAAAATCAATCTCACTGTAGAGTTATCTTGGTCCAAGCTCAAATGTCTGGTGTTGGTCTTGTCTTACTTTCACTCAAAATGTGGATTACATGGTCCCAGAGAGTCTCACACTCGTCACACAGGCTATGACAGTTGAGAGATAAAAATGTAACTTTTTTTTTTCCTTTTTGGCTGAAAATTGAGGAGACACTCAATGCCCTTTTCTACTAAATAGTAGTCATTTCACAGGGAATGGAGCATCTGCTGTTTTCACAGCAGCTGGCTTTCCTAAGCTGAAGAAGGGTTGTTTCAGTAACACATGGACACCTTAATCATTTTGTTCCTGAACACTGGGCAGTTGTCAGGTCAAACCCATGGTCAAAACAACACTAAGACATTTATTCACACAATTCCAATCTGGTTGTCTTATTGGTGGTGGTTTTGATGTTGTTGTTTGGATTGTTTGTTTGTTTTGAGGCTAGAGCTCACTATGTAGCCCAGGCTGGACTTGAATTCGATATGTAGCTCAGGGTGGCCACGAATTCAAGATCCTCTTGCTTTTGCCCTAGCTGAGATTACAGGTATCACGATGCCTAGCTAATTTCACTTTGATTTGTAGTACTGTGGGCAGAGGCAGGGCTCCATGTCCGCTGGTTAAGTATATTCTCACTGAGCTTCACGGAGCTGTACTGTCCACCCAGTTCCAAGGCTTGAGTCCACTTCAGTTTCTCCGCAGAGAAAATATTCTTTGTAACAGTGGAGTCGTGTGTGAAGGGGCTATAGCTCCAATTAGTTTATGGCTAGATCAAGATTTTAGCCAGCAAAATTTTCTTCTCCTCCACAGAGGATGAGCCCCAAATCATGGCTGTCTGAACTCTCTATAGATTCGGGTGCCCGCACGTAATCACAAACAATCAGATGTGCTGAGTGCTGGAGAGGTAACAGGCAAACCTAATTCTGGATTCTTCATCAAATTACTATTGTCCTGCATGGCTAGGTCATGTTGTTTCTCATGCAGACATCCGTAATTTCACCCTCTCTGCCCACATCCTGCTTGATCTCCAGTCTCTCAAGCTCTCCTGGGACAGCTCCACCCGAGATTGTCGAAGCCCCTGTTATTAGGTCTGGGGCTCTGCCACCCAGAACTTCTGGTGTGATGGTGTTGGAAACATTTCCTCATCGGTAGCGATAGACTCTCACCCATCACACATCTTTGGCTTGGGTAGTTGGAGTGGGAAAGTGAAGGGAGAAGAGAGAAGAGAGGAGAGGGACGTGAAAGAGAGCATGAGGGAGGGAGGAACGTGACCTAGCAATGTGGAACTTCCTTCCTCAGATGGGAAATGGCAGGATTACTAGCAATTCCTGATGCAAAGACATTGATTGACTCCTGATGACATTTAGAACTCCATCCATCTACAGCTGGCCCAGAAGAGGCAGATTCACTCAAGAAGTTATCTGTGAGGGTCAGAATGACAGTATATTTTCTTTCCTTTTGCTGCTGTTGTTATTATCGGGTTTTTGCTAAATAACCTTGGCTGTCCTGGAATTTGCTATGTAGACCAGGATGGCCTTGAACTCATAGAGATCTGCCTACCTCTGCCTCCTGAGTGCTAGGATTAAAGGTGTGTGCCACCACACCTGACATATTTTTGTTTTGTTTTTAGTAAGTAACATATAGTTTTTCCTTTACCTGATTCTCTTAAAGTGTCTGTTTGAAAAGCTGGGTGTGAGTATGGTATTGTATTCCTGTGATCCTAGCATAAGGCCAGCCTTGGCTACATAGTGATTCTAAAACTAACTTGGGCTAGATGATGTCCTTGTTCTATTTGGAGAGGGTAATGTATAGGATTAATAAGTAGTAAGCTATTTATGCTGGAAGACAATTGCTTTATACACGAGTAGACTGTACTAAGAATGAAAATGAATTTTAATGCATTAATGTGATGTAAAATTTTGGCTTTTTTTTTCTTTTTTCTTTCTTTCTTCTTATTTTTTGAGATGGTCTCTCACTATAGCCCAGGTTGGCCTTGGCCTGGAAACAATCCTCATGCCTCAGCCTTCCAGCTGCTAGAATTACAGACAAAACTCACCTCCCCTTGCTCATAATGTGACTATTTTGATACCTAATTTAGGAATTTGATTTTATTAGCTTTATATAATAGTAATATATAATTTTTGATAGCCTATTAAAACTCCAAATGACTAAATTAAATTAAAATGAAGGTCATATAAGGAGTGTCCTTATGCTCTCATGCAGCTAAAAGGTACTACATAAATTACAGGATTAAATTTCCTTGTAAAAAATATGCAGAGAAATCATAGAAATATCAATTAAATTCCTAATAATGCTACCCAGGAGATGATAAAATATAAATTTGTTCGATGTGACATGTTGGAAAACTTAAGGATGTTCCCTTTCAATTATAAACTTCTTAACCGAGAGCAAAAACAAAGAGTTACTCATGAAAAGTTAGAAATTAAAGTAAACAAAGTATTTAAAAAGAAGAAAGTGTTTTATGAAAAGTTAGGAATTAAATTAACAAAGGTTCTAAAAAGAAGAGACCATTTTTCTGGGAATTGCTAACAAGGTTAAAAAGCGGTGTTCTCGATTTTAAAACTTCACATTCCTGATGGCAAACTGCATGGGCTTTCAGAAACGTCCTCTTCTTCTTCCTTTGGTTCTTGGCTATTTGGAGCATCTGGATCCACCATCCTTCCAATTTTAATATAAAAAGCTGTCGAAGATTCCAATGAAAGTCCAGGCAAATGACAGAATGAATAAGTCAAGAGAAGAGCTTCATTCGTTCACATTTCCTTCTAGTAGGTTCCTCACTTCATACACTACTGCCTTATTAATGGAACTACAAAACTAGGGCATCAGGGATGCCATTTGAGAAGAAATAGCTTCAAAGATGTTGAGGGTCACTTCTTCCTCCACACACATGAAATCTTTGCTTTGGTCAGAACATCAGAGGGGTTCTCATGGATACATTTCACTTCTCCTGGCTCATGAGATTTGTAGTTCTGACCTTGGCGGGAGTGGGTGGGTGGGGCGCTCCCATAGAAATCCCTGCTTTCCTCTAAGTGTCTGACCCCCTTGTCTTCTTTGTCTTGATACCTGTGTGTCATATAAGAACAATACAAGTCAAATCCACCAATTCTTTATAGTTAAAATGATTAAAGGTAAATCTATATTTTAGTGTTTTAATCTGCATTTTAATTATTTCAAAAGTAATATACTTGGTGCTAGAATGGTAGCTCAGAGGTTAAGAGTGCTTACTGCTCTTTGCAGAGGACTGGAGTTCAGTTCTCAGCTCCCAAAATGGGTGCCTGCGCTCAGGTGCACACACCACTCCCCACACATACACATAATCATAAAATAAAACTTTAAAAAGTAAAGAAAAATATTCTGCTATGCTTTTGTGAGATGGAAAGCAGAGATTAGAATTTCAGTCAGCAGGAAGGGAAGACGGAGGATGTTGAGGCTCCAGGGGGCTTCTCACGTGGACACTGAACCACACCAAGGTCACAGTTCCCAAGAAAAAGCAGAGAGTCAGTGCATCTTCCCTGGCTGTGTTTTCCAATAGGGAGGTTCTGCAGCTGCCTGCTGGGCCTCGGGGACACCTCCAGCGACACAGGCTTGATTTATCCCCTTCCTCTGAGGCAGAAGTCTAACCCGGGGACGGGATGGGGGGTAGGGGGCATGGGGATGCTCATCCATCCTGGCACTGATGTTCATCTCAGTCTCTCTTCAGACATTCCTTGGTTTTGCTAATTAATATTCTGTGTTGTATATTCTTCTTGGGAAAGCAAAGGATTGGTACCTTGATTTCTTTTTCTGGCTTTTTCAGAATCTTCTACCACAATCTCTGAGAATCTTCTAAATGAAAACTGTTCTGATTTTTATGTCAGGTCTCTGAGAGTCATGATGATGGGCACGGTCAAACCAGGATGATTCTCATTCTAAGAGCTGGGCAGGATCTGCCACATGCAGCATCAATCACCATTGTAGGGCTGGGGAAATGAGTCACACCCAGTCACTACGTTTATTTATATAGCCCAGAGCTGGCTAGATGCTGTGACAAGTCTTACATGTACAATATGTCATCCCCAGAACTCCTGAAGTGGGAGAGTCTCGTCATCCCCATTTTACACATGCAGGAACAGAGCAGAAAACAAATGACTTATGCTCTAAGAACCCCCCCTCCCTTTTTTTAGTGTGGTTTTATTGTGCTTCAAAATTTAAATGAAATCTGCTACCATGACTGCTTTGACAGTCCATGCATAGCCACCACCACACATGTGTTAGCCAGCCTCTAGAGCTCTTTCTCTCGCCGAATTGGAACTCGAGACCCACTGAGCCACAGCTCTGACCTTGCACAACACAGTCCACTCAGATGTCCACATGCAGGGAGCAGGGCAGCACCGGGTAAGCAGGCAGGCTCATCCCGAGTCCTCTGCATG
>CABHPP010140538.1:12616-52308 GCA_902168425.1 Peromyscus attwateri | reverse complement strand
AACCAAAATGTCTGGATCATACAGGGAAGAGCCTCTGGGGTAAGAGCAGACCAGCCCCTAGGCTGGAGAGTTCAGGGTAAGGGGCAGGGTGTGCCAGCCATACCCTATAACAGGTAGGGACTGAGGGATGCTGGAAGAACCTGGAGGTCAGGTCCAGCTTTGATATGTTAAATGCACACCTCAGCCATTTGTTCCAGGCTTGAAACTTAACATTGTTGTTGTTTATATGTTTCTGGTTTTTTGGTTTTGTTTCTTCAAGACAGGGTTTCTCTGTGTAGCCCTGCCTGTCCTGGAACTTGCTCTGTAGCCCAGGCTGGCCTCAAACTCACAGAGATCTGCCTGCCTCTGCCTCCCGAGTGCTGTGTAACCACAGCCGGCTGTTCCTCCATTCTCAGCTTTCACCCCACGCCAGCCCTGTGTAGACTCTTCCCTGACCTCCTACCAAAGTGGACCTTCTATCTGCCATTCGATCATTTACTTATTAGTGGTGGTGTTTTTTTTCAAAGATTTATTTTGCCAGGTGGTGGTGGCGCACACCTTTAATCTCAGCACTCAAGAGGAGCAGGCAGGCGGATCTCTGTGAGTTTGAGGCCAGCCTGGTCTACAGAGTGAGATCCAGGACAGCCAGGGTGGTTATACAACAAAACCTTGTCTCAAAAACAAACAAACAGCCAGGCATTGGTGGCGCACGCCTTTAATCCCAGCACTCGGGAGGCAGAGGCAGGCGGATCTCTGTGAGTTCGAGGCCAGCCTGGGCTACCAAGTGAGCTCCAGGAAAGGCGCAAAGCTACACAGAGAAACCCTGTCTCGAAAAACCAAAAAAACAAAAACAAACAAACAAACAAACACTAAAAAAACTGAAAACATGTAATAATGAACAGATTTATTTTATAAGGATGGATGCTTTGTCTGCATGTCTGTCTGTGCACTATGTGCATCCCTGTGCTCTCGGGGGCTAGAAGAGGGCATCAGATCCTCTAGAAGTGGAGTCACAGATGATTGTGAGCCACCATGTGGTACTGGGAACTGAACCTGGGTCCTCTGGAAGATCAGACAATGAATGTTCTTAACGGCTGAGCTGTCTTTCCAGCCCCTCATACTGTGAGCTAGGGTCAAGCTGGCCTTGAACTTACCCTGACTCTCCTACCTCTAATCCAGGCCTGAACCATCATCCCTAGCCGCCTACAGTTTTTTTATATAATTTATTATTTTTTAATTTTATGTGCATTAGTGTTTTTCCTGTATGCATGTCTGTGTGAGGGTGTTGGATCCTGGAGTTACAGACAGGTGTGAGCTGCCATGTGGGTGCTCTGGGGTAGTCAGTGCTCTTAACCACTGAGCCATCTTTCCAGTCCCTTATCTTTACTTTTGGTATTTTGAGACAGGGTCTCATTATGTAGCTCTGGCTGGTCTGGAACTCATTATATAGACTAGATTGGTTTGAACACAGAGATCTATCTTTGTCCTCCTGAGTGGTGGGATTTAAAGTATGTGCCACCATGCTGGCTGTCTTTTTTAAAGTTACTGAACGTGTACTTTATGTACATAACTGTTTACGGGCATGTATGTCTGTGTCAGGTGCCTGGCACCATCGGCTCCCTGAAGCTGGAGTTAGAGATGGCTGTGAGCAGCCATGTGGGTGCTGGGAACTTGGGCCTCTCTAAGAGCAGCCAGTGCTCTTGGCCACAGTCATTTCTCCAGGCCCTTAACTGCAGAGCACACTGTGGCTGGCTGAGATCAACAGTGTCCCCACAGTTAGACCTGTTTCTCCACGTGAGGCTGAGCATGAGTGAGGCTGGCTCTTCCCACCGGGCAGCCCGAGACCCTCTGCGCAGGTGGCAGGACACTTTCCACTCTGCCATGCTTAATGGCTTGGTGCTTAACGGCCTATGGACCCTCTGAAGGTCCAGACAGGGGCTTGGTCATTTCCCCCCAGCTTAGTGCTGAGTGCCAAAGTAGCTTGGACAGATGTTCCATTCCTTCCAGAAGGGCGAATGTGCTGTTGCTGAAGGGACCACGTCTGTGAGGCAACAAGCATCTGTCCACATGTGCTGAGTTGCCATTCAGAAGGGCTCTTCCTGTTCATGGGCCACCAGTTCCGGAAAGTGGCTGATCCTAAACTCTTACTAAGCAGTCTTGTTTTTGTGAATCTTCAAAAACCAGTGATCCGATTAAAATACATTACTACCTACGTCCTAACAGTTCTAACAGTTTCTCTCTAGGGCTGGGTGTAGTGGTACATGGCTTTTTTTTTTTTTTTTTGGGTTTTTCGAGACGAGGTTTCTCTGTGTAGCTTTGGAGCCTGTCCTGGAACTTACTCTGTAGCCCAGGCTGGTCCTGAACTCAGAGAGATCCTCCTGGCTCTGCCTCCCAAGTGCTGGGATTAAAGGCGTGCGCCACCACTTGTGCAGCATTCAGGAAATAGTCTGAGGCCAGCCTGGTCTCCATGGTGAGTTAGGTTAGCCAAGGCCACATAGTGAACCCTTTTCTAAAAAAGTGTCTTTCTCTGTTGTTTCTCATACACATGTACTTGTGTGTGTGTGTGTGTGTGTGTGTGTGTGTGTGTGTGTGTGTGTGTGTTTTGTGCATGTCGGCCGCGGCTCTAGCTGACTGTCTCTAGCCCCTCTGAATTTATTTAGTGAACGTTAGCTGGATTGCTGATGGCAGTGTCTTCTTGTCTCAGCCCCATGTCCAGCTGTTGTCTCTGGACCCTCGGTGTGGGGCTGGCTGCTGACCCTGTGGGGTGCTGGCCAGTGGACCTCCTGGGCATGCCGGCACTCACTGGGCAACCACGCAGAGTGGGACTTCTTCTTACCTGTCACTGCTAGCTGACCTCACAGCCTCTGGCTTGGGGTCTCCTGGACTTTCTTCTAACCGTTTCCGGGTTTTTGATTTGGCCCTTGGTGTTGCTCCTTCTGACCTGGGTCCACCATCATCAGAGAGACCTGTGTCACAGAGGAGAACCAGAGGTCAGGGGTCATTATCACAGGGGACAGAGATGCCTTTTTAATTCTTTAAAAATTTAAAAGTTCTTTGAGAATTTCACACAGGATGTGTTTTGATCAGATCCACCCTGGTTTCCCCCCTCAGTTTCCCCCATCCAGTTTTCCTGCCCCTTTTATCCTTATTGGTACATTATTAGGCTTGACACAGTAGCAAAGATGACAGAGATATGTTTTTGAATGGTTTTTCTGTTGGAGAAGTCTACTCTCTGATTATAAAGTGTAGACACTGCAACACACACACACAATCTCAGAGAACTCCAACAGTGGCGAGGCCCCTAAAATCCTATAGTGTTCTCATAAGCTGCCTGTTCCCCTCTTAAAATGGCTTAGTCAGCTTTCTGTCCATCATCGGTGGGAAATGGTCCAAAATTCACTGGTGCAGATGTAATTATTATTGATGGATTCTAAATCTCTGCTGAAAGGGAGTTTAATTTTTTATTACATTTATTTGTGTTGTGTGTTTGTGAGTGCTTGTATGGTGTGTGTGTGTGTGGAGAGGAGAGAACAACTTGAGGAAGTTAGTTCTCGCCTTCAGCCTTCAATCATGTGTGTCCTGGGCCTTGAACTCAGGTCGGCAAGCTTGACAGCAAGTGCTTGTACCGTCTGAAAGTCCTTAGGACACGCATGTGACAAAGTCTTTCTTCATGCTAATTATATCACATAATTATATTCAGGAACAAGAAATTATGTCCAGGCAGCAAGATGGTCCAGTGGTAAAGGCACTGGCCCCCAGGCTGATGACCTGACCTCTGTCCCGCTGGTCGATTGACAAGCTGTGGGAACACCCCGGCAGCTGTTATTACCTAGCAGTTCCCTGCGGGTCCTGCTTGCTATTTCTTTGATTTCCATGCGCGACAGGGACAGGGAGTGGGTGACAGGGATGGCAGCAACGCCAAGGCCGATAGAGGTGGGCGGCGTGATGACCTTGGACACCAGGGGTGACTTCAGAGGCCGCTCGATGCTTCTGCCCACAAGGTTTCTGAGTGGAATCCTGTACAGATTTTTAGACTGAATTTCACCTGAAACACAATTTGGAAAAGACCAGAACTTTAGGCTCATGTTATTTACAACAGAACAGTTTCTTTCTTTTCTTTTCTTTTCTTTTCTTTCTTTTTTTTTTTTTTTCGAGACAGGGTTTCTCTGTGTAGCTTTGCGCCTTTCCTGGAACTCGCTTTGGAGACCAGGCTGGCCTCGAACTCACAGAGATCCTCCTGGCTCTGCCTCCCGAGTGCTGGGATTAAAGGTGTGCGCCACCACTGCCCGGCCAGTTTCTTTCTTTAAAAGTTTTAAATGACATTGTTGAGTGTGTGTGTGTGTGCATGTGTCCACGTGTGCAGGGCAGGGAAGAACTTGCAGGACCTGGTCCTCTCCTCCCACCAGCAGGACAGAGGTCAGGTCATCAGCCTGGGGGCCAGTGCCTTTACCACTTTATCTTGCTGCCTGGACATAATTTCTTGTTCCTGAATATAATTATGTGATTATAATTAGCATGAAGAAAGACTTTGTCACATGCTGATGATGCCTAGTGGCTCTGTGTGTCCTAGGGACTTTCTTTCTTTTGTGGGAATTTGATAAAGTACAGTTGTGCTTGTACAGGAAACCGGAAGAGACAGGAGAGCGGGGAACTGCCCGCCCGGGGCCTCATCTGAACAATGAGTGATAAAGATGACTGATAGGGCAAGAAGTCAGGAGAAATGCTCTTGGCCCCACAGGAGCCTGGCACAGGACACACTGTGCAAAGCAGAGTAACACCTGAATCTCTGGGGACATGTGCAAAGCACAGTGACACCCAAGTCTCTGGGGACATGGGCAAAGCACAGTGACACCTGAGTCTCTGGGCTGCAGATTTAGCCGTGAAAGTCACTGGCACTGTCACCCCCCGAGGAGAAACACATGATGCTGCTAGCTGGATGCACTCTGGCTTATTCTTTTCTCCGCTGAAAGCGCTGTTTTACGGAATGGGATTCCTCCTATTTTTGTTTGTTTGTTTGTTTGTTTGTTTGGTGTGTGTGTGTGTGTGTGTGTGTGTGTGTGTGTGTGTGTGTACATATGTATATGGAGGCCAGAGGGGTGTGTGTGTGTGTACATATGTATATGGAGGCCAGAGGTGTGTGTGTGTGTGTGTTTGTGTACACATATGTATATGGAGGCCAGAGGGGTGTGTGTGTGTGTGTGTGTGTGTACATATGTATATGGAGGCCAGAGGTGTGTGTGTGTGTGTGTGTGTGTGTGTGTACACATATGTATATGGAGGCCAGAGGTGTGTGTCTGTGTGTGTGTGTGTGTGTGTACACATATGTATATGGAGGCCAGAGGTGTGTGTGTCTGTGTGTGTGTGTGTGTATATGTGTGTACGTATGTATATGGAGGTCAGAGGTTTTTCCAATTTACTTCTTGGGACAAGGCTTCTCACAGAACCTGGAACTTGCTAGACTAGCTAATCAGCGTGCCCCAGGGATCCTCCTGACCCTGGCACTGGGCTTAGGAGTGTGCGCCACTGTGCCTGACCTTTTATGTGGGTGCTTGGGATCTCAAGTCAGGTCCCCATGCTTGCGGAGCAAGTGCAAGCAATTAACTGAATGAGTCGTCGAATCAGCCACCTGCCTTTCTTTTCTTTTTAAAAAATTTTAATTGTAATTAATAATAACAATAATAATAATAATAACTATTATTATTGTTATTTTGAAACAAGGTTTCTCTATGTAGTCCTGGCTATACTGGAACTCAGTAGAGAGACCAGGCTGGCTTTGAACTCAGAGATCCACCTGCCTCTGCCTCTTGAGTGCTGGGATTAAAGGCGTGTGCCATCATGTATGGCTTTTATTGTTATTTTAATATAAAATTTCTTAAGAATTTTTTTTTTTTTCGAGACAGGAACTCACAGAGATCCTCCTGACTCTGCCTCCCGAGTGCTGGGATTAAAGGCGTGCGCCACCGCCACCACCTGGCTGTTTTTTAAGAATTTTACCAATTCAAAGGACAAAGTTTATTTATTGGTTTGTTTGTTTTTGAGACAGGTCTCACCACTTAATCCAGGCTGGCCCTGAATGTGGGATCCTCTGTCTTACCAACCTCACAAGTGTTGGGAATGCAGCCAAGCAAGTTCTTTTTACTGGCTTTAAACAGTAACATCTTCAACAACTCTAACTGCGACTACTTCTCCTCCTCCTTATTCTTCTTTGTTGCGGGATTTTTCATCGTATTGTGACACTCTGAGACTGTTAATAAAGTTAACCTTGAATCAGGGAGTGGAGTCAACGACCAGCTGACTGCAATTAGCCACAGAGATTTTGGAAGACCCAGGATACAATAAGATAGAGAGGCAGGGCCTTTTCGATCTGGGAAGCATGGAGAGAGGGTCAGCTGGTCCTTCCTCCGCTGCTTTCTTGATCTATCAGGTTTTTACTCCAATATCTTACTCCCGAGTCTTTAGTGATAATAGAACAATTTAGATAAATGCTTCACCTCTTCATTTTTGTTTTTTTGAAACAGGGTCTCTTTCTACATAGCCTTGATTGTCCTGGAACTCACTCTGTAGACCAGGCTGGCCTGGAACTCACAGAGATCTGCCTGCCTCTGCCTCTTGAGTGCTGGGATTCAAAGCATGTGGTACTATGCCCAACCTGAATAGTAACTTCTTTAGCAGTGATTATGTCTAGCTTTGACAGGAAGCCAAAGGAACCATGATCTAGGGGATCTATTAATAAAGCAGTAAACGGTGGACTTCACCTTCCCCCAGGGAAGAAGGAAACAGCAGAGTATCCCGGGCCGGAGGTGTCTGAGGAGACGTGTGGGCACTGGCCCCCTTGGAGCTGCTGGCAGATGAGCCCTCGTGCACAGCCGTGGCTGCGGTGAAGTATATGTCTGACTGGAAGGGAAGAAGAAGCATTAGCAGATGCCTTGTACCCCAGGTTCTGCACCACTGCCAAGACCGACTGGTTCCCAGGCCTGGAGGCGACTTCCTGACCTCCTCAGAGCAGGCAGCGCAGACCGGGGGCTCATCCAGCTAGACTTTGCTCTCCTTATCTCGGCACTGACCTACACCAGCAGAGTCACTTGCCACACATCTGCAAACCCAACACAACGCACACACGTCCCCTCGGAGTCTCAGAACTGGGATGGACCTGGGGGTTCAGTCAGGCCCATTCTGCAGGGGGAAGATATGGACGTCTGCCTCATGGAGTCAGCATGTACTCCAGCATGCCCACATGCGCTCACCTGGCAACAACTGTGGGAAGACATCACATGTGTTCATGAGAGCCGACTCTCGGGAAGTGTGCAAGCCAGATCTTAAACACGGCCATCATTGAAAATCAAAAGTACAAATTTAGCTTTTTGTGTGTGGTGTTTACCCACGTGTGTGCAATATGCACATCAGTGCACCTGCATGGAGGCCGGAGGAGGAAGTCAGGAGTCCTGCTCCATCACTCTCCACTTGACTTCCGTAAGAGAGGGTCTCTCACTGAACCTGGAGCTAGGCTGGTAGCCTAAGTCCCAGCAATCCTCCTGTCTCTGCTCCCACAGCACTGGGCTTGCAGGCATGCATGTGAACACATCCAGATTTTTACGTGGGTTGTGGGGATTTGAACTCAGGTCCTCATCTTGCTCTGCAAGCACTTTTAACCGCTGAGCTATCTCTCCAGGCAAATAGAATAAACTTAAATATCAGAGGCAAAGGTCTCAACAACACTCTTAACTGCCTGGCTACATTTACGATGGTTCAGGAGCTCCTGCCTGGCTCCTGCTGACTCTTGTGTCAGCCACATCCACTGGACTGGCACGCTGGACACTGGTGAGTGCTACCAGTAATAGCTTGGATAAAAATGAGTTGAGTGTGAGGATTCTGTACATGTGCAGCTCAGGGTCTAACTCTGGTAGCCATGGCTCGTGACTCTTCTGCCGAACAAGCAGCGCCATTATCCTTTCATTGAGTCTAGGGGCTGCAGCTGGAGTAAGTTCTGGTTTAAGAGGTATGATTTGTTTCTGGAGAGATATATTTAAATACTTTGTGTGTGTGTGTGTGTGTGTGTGTGTGTGTGTGTGTGTGTGTGTACCTGAGTCTACATCTATGACCACATATATACAGGAGTTCAGGGAGCTCAGAAGGACTGTCCCCTGGAACAGACATTGTGAGCCACCACATGGATGCTGGGAACTGAACACTAAGGGAACTTAGCCCAGGAGCTTCTCTTCAGCACAGAAAAACTGTTTAACACTCAATTACATATTAGACATTTTTCTTTTGGAGTCAAAGTCTTACTTTGTATCCTAGGCTATCTTGGAGCTCACTATGTAGTTCAGACTGGCCTCAAATGCATATCTTTCCTCCTGACAGCCCTACAAGTGCTGAGTTTACAGATGTGAGCCACACACCCGGCCACATGCAGATTTCTTGACAAAACCTACTGGAACAATAATGAGTAGACGGTGGTAGGACTCCAACTTAGGGTGGAGTTGAACCTGTAGTTTGGTTATGGATACAGGTCTCAGCAAAAATTAGAAAGCATATCTTGTGAGAACTAAGTGGTTATGGGTTTTACTAAGATGAGCATATTTTACTGTTAACTGTAAACTAAAGCTGTGTTATATCAGTAAACTTCCAGTCAATGCTTTAAACATATATATACATATTTTGGGAGCAGTGGGGTACACACTGGAGAGGACAGCCCGGTCCCTGTGCTCACAGCAGGCAATGCAGCAGGGAGACAGAGGAGTAGCTGCCTCCAGCCAGCACGACTAAGATTAAGACTGAGAAAGGGCCACAGGGAATGAGGCGGGGGTGCTATCCTGGCCTGGCAGGGTGAGAGGAGACTTTGTGGGGTTCACTCATGGTGGAACACTAGACAAAGACACCCCAGGAGGTCACCTGTTTTCTGGTTATTGGATGTGGTCAGTTGGTGAGCCACGGTTCACAGGAAAAATCTCAAATCGAAGCTAGACAATGAGCATGGAGGAAAGTGTGGGCTCCGTGGGTACAGGCACCTGCCACCAAGCCTGACACCCTGAGTTTCCTACCTGGGACCCACACAGTGGAAGGAGGGAGCTGACTAAGGCAGGGTGTCCCCTGACTTCAATGTGTGTGTTGTGCACAAGCACATACACATACAGTCATAGACAGACAGACAGACACCCACACACACCCACACACCAAAATGAAAGACCAGGAGAAGAAGGCGCCATTCCACAGCTGCATTCCCAAGCTGACAGTGGACCAATGGCTCTCTGCCCAAGGCAGGGAGCTTTCGTAGTGCTGGCTCCATCCTACTTTTACACGTTCCAAGGACTCAACTGAGCTTGTCAGGTCTGCGCAGCCAGTGCCTTCCGTGCTGAGCCGTCCCACCGCTCCTAAGGGAGCACTTGGAAGCTCAAGAAGGGCACACATGAAAACCCCTGATCAATCTTGTCAGCGTCCCCCTCCCTCCTGGCACTCTGACACAGAACAGCTGTCCTGGTGTGACAATCAGCAGCGTCTGCTCACTTGACACCTCTGGGTGCAAAGGCCATAAGACTGCATTCCACTCACCCTGGAGGCCACGAGCTGCAGCTGGGGCACAACTGCTGTGTGGACCAGGTTCCCATTCACCACCAGGCGGATCTCCATGGAGTCGGTGGTGAAGGCCAGGAGGTATGGGAAGGCGCAGACTGGAAGGGAACAGACGGGCCTGGTGGCTGGTGGCTGCAATTGCTCAGTCATCTTCACCACTCCAGAAACTTCCATCCCTCCTATTCCTCCCTGCTTCACATGGGTAGGCCTGCCTCTCAGGTGTGCACGCGAACCAGTTGTCATGGCTACGGCCCTGCCTGATGCCCCATTGCCTGGTCTTCTGGTGGCTCAGCTGCCCAGTCCTGTGGGACTTTCCCCACATTCTCCAGACTATAGCTTGACACCCTTCAGCACGTGACCACCTGCCTGGAAGCGTCCCTTTACTCTCCCTCCTGGCTCAGCCCAGGTGTCCCCAGCAGGTCACCCCTGCTCTGCACCTCTGGCCTTGTGTAGCAGGCAGTAGTGTGTCCTTCAGAGCGTCCCTGACTTCGATGCTCTGTTCTTTGTTACAGGTGGAGCTTCTCACAATGCTGTGGTGACATGCTGACTTCCTGCACCAAGGCCTCCATCACACCTGTGTAGGCGGACTCTCTCAGGGCTCAGCACAGGTGACCTGTCCATTTGGGGGTGTCCTTGGTGACTCATTCTCCTACATGAAGCCTCTTGCCCTGATCTCTCCAGTGCTTGGCTCAAAGCCCAGGTCAGTTTCCATTCCTCCTTTTGGCCGATCTCATCTGTCCTCACAGCCTGACCAGGCACCAACTTCAGGTCTGCTCTCTCAAAAATCTGATGTGGGCCTTTCAGCAGATAGGTTTTTATTATTGTTTTGTTTTTAGACAAGTTGGCCATGAATCTGCCAGGTGTCTCTGCACATCTTATGAACCTCCTGCCTCTGTTACCCACGTGCTAGGCTTACAGGCCTGTGCTACCACAGCCTGCACAGCAGTGAGGAAAAAAGTCCTAACTGGAGTACTCTTGGTCTCGGGGTGACTCTCTGATTCCTACTGTGCTCCATAAACTACTCATATCCTTCACTACTCATATCCTGGTATTGGTTTTCAAGGTTTTTATACCCCTATTATTTGTAGTGTTGGGAATAGAATTCAAGGCTTGTGGATGCTAGGCAAGCTCTGTACCATGGAGCCATATCCCAACATCTGGGAACTGGCTTCCAACATCTGGGAACTTGCTTTTGCTTTTTTTTTTTTTTAAGACAGGGTTTCTCTGTGTAGCCCTGGTTGTCTGTAGACTAGTCTGGCCTCAAACTCACAGAGATCCACCTGCCTCTGCCTCCCAAGTGCCAGGATTAAAGGCGTGCACCACCACCACCACCACCACCACCACCACCACCACCACCACCACCTGGCTTTGACTTTGCTTTTTAAAATTACATTTTAATGTGTACGTGGTGGTGGGTGGGGGTGCACATGTGGAGGTCAGGGACAACTTGTAGGAGTCAGGTCTCTCCTTCTAGCATATGGGTCCGGGTCATCGGAACTCAGACCATCAGACTTTCAGCAAGTATCTCTGCCAGCTAAGCCATCTTGCCAGCCCCACACTGGCATCTTAGTGGCAGGTGTTTTGCTGGCCCCTGAGGACTGGACTTTCAGCAGGTAAGAACAGCACTGATATCTGTGCTTCTCCCCAAGCCAGTCAGTGCACTGGCTGGAGCTGGCTTGTGAGATTTAGAAAAGGCCTTCCAGGTAATGACAAATTATATTTCATTGCTTTCTAATGTCATGTACCTAGGAATGAGAAGAGCCAGGGGACATAAGAGTCTAAACGGAGCATAAAAATTATCCAACAGCAGAGTATTTGAAGAATGTCCGTGCCCCAGAATGTGTGCTAGTTTCCGAAGAAGCCCTAGTTGCTCACAGGAGACCAAGCCCTGTGGTGGCCAGCCAGGGGCATGGTACCACAGAAAGGGTTTTTCTTACCAATTGCATATGGAGCCTGGTTCCAACAGAACTGGAAATCCGATGCCGAGGGTTGAAGCAAAAAAGAGCCACCATTAAAGGGGCAAACCTTTTTATAGATGCAACTGTCTGCAACAAAAACAACCGCGACATGTTTTGTTAGAGACGACACCCAGATCCCTGCATCCAGACAAAGAGGAGACAGGGCACCGCACAGAATCCTCCAGCTGGGTCTCTGGACCCAGGCTGGACTTGGATTTGTAGCAATGCTCTGTCTGGCCTCAGCTTTCCAAGTGCTGGACTGAAGCGTTAGTCACCGCACCCAGCCCTCTCGACCAGGTTATCATAAGCAGCCACTGCCACCCTCAGGCCAGAGGCTGAGGGTTGTGAGGCAGTCGCAGCAAGAATGACACTGATACCACCTTTGCTAACAGCTGCCACCTGGAGAAAATCGACTGTGTGTCAAGCACATTTAATATGCCTGGCTTCAGAAGGGAGATGCTGTTACCCTGTAAGGTCACTTTGCATATGAACTTGAGGTTGGGAGAGGTGAGGCAGTCTACCCTGAGTCCTATAGCTCCACCTGGGGCGGAGTGTTTGAATGAAGCTAGGCTGGGCTGCAGAGCTCATGTGCCCCTACTTTGCCTTATCATCATGTCAGAGAAAGATTCAGAATGGGCAGCCCAGGGGCGGACGAAGCCTTTCTACAAGGCAGGTCACTCTTGAGCCTTAGCCACCACAAGCATGGCAGGAGTGGTATATGCCCTCTGTGATGGCCATTCTTGGTTGTCAGCTTGACTACATCTGGACTTAACTAAAACCCAAACAGCTGGGCACACCTGTGAGGGACTTTTGCTTCATCATTTGAGGTGGGAAGATACACTTCTAATGTGGATCTTTGAGGTGGGAAGACAAACCTCTAATCTGGGCCACATCTTTTGCTGGCAGCCTCTATAAGGAGATGGAAGAAAGAAACTCTTTCTCTTTCCTGCTTGCTCTCACTAGCACATCCATTCCTTCACTGGCATTGGAGCCTACTTCTCTGAGATTTAGGTTAGACATATACTGAAGAACATCAGAGACATCCAGCTTCACAGACTGAACAACTATTGGATTCTTGGACCTTTCATTCATAAGCAGCCATTGTTGGATTAGCTGGACTACAGCCTGTAAGTCATTCTAATAAATGCCCTTTATATATACACTATATGATATATATATATATAGTATATATATATATAATAGATTAATGAGAGATAGATAGATAGAGAGAGAGAGAGAGAGAGAGAGAGAGAGAGAGAAGGTTCATTCTCTAAGTTCTGTTACCTTAGAGAACCCTGACTAATACAACTTACTAACATGTTTCTCGAGAACCTGAACCATGTGTGTATCCCCCTTGCTGAACTTCAGCTATGTTAAGGCCAGTTTAATTCAGCTACCTGGTCCTGGTCTATTCTGACTCTGAACATTAGTGTATATGGCTCAGACCTTCACAAAGTAAGAAAGCTTTTGTAGGGACAAAGTCCCCTTTCATTATAGAAGCTGTTTAAGCCTTCCCACACACTTTTAATTTATATATAAATTATCAAAGTATCTGATCTGATCTATGAGCTATAACCAGAATTGCTACTCTAGAAATTGATGGTTCTAGGCTAAAAAGAAGTTTTTCATTTTAGTTACCGCTTACCCAGGGAATGATCTCACTTCCATCTGTTTAAAAACAACTTAAGAAGAGATTCACTTATTGTATGGATATGAGTGCTCTGCCTGCATGTACGTCTGTGCGCCACATGCAAGCCTGGTGCCCTCAGGTCAGAAGAGGGAGTCGTGTGCCCTGGAACTGGAGTCACAGATGGTTGTGGTTGCCACGTGGGTGCTGGAAACCGAACCTGGGTTCTCTACAAGAGTGACAAATGCTGGTAATCCCCCCATTAGTCCTTGAAATGCTAGAAGTCAGTATCTAATACATTTGCTCTGCCCAAAACCCACCCTGCTAGGGACCCAAACTAACCTAACTGAGTTATATAAGTCCAATTTAGGCTGATTTCATTAACAGTAGGGGGTGGGTGGGGGAACACAAAAAATTACAGGTTAAAAGGCAGGACTGGCCGGGCAGTGGTGGCGCATGCCTTTAATCCCAGCACTTGGGAGGCAGAGCCAGGCGGATCTCTGTGAGTTCGAGGCCAGCCTGGTCTACAAAGCAAGTTCCAGGAAAGGCGCAAAGCTACACAGAGAAACCCTGTCTCGAAAAAAAACAAAAAAACCAAAAAAAAAAAAAGCCAGGGCTGGTGCACATCTTTAATCCCAGCACTTTGGAGGCAGAGGCAGAAGATCTCTATGAGTTCAAGGCCAGCCTGGTTGACATAGAGAGGTCCAGGTCAGCCAGGGGTACACAGCGAGACTCTGTTAAAAGAAAAGTTACAGGCTGAGCCCCTAATCCAAAAGTTCTGAAATCTAAATTGACCTAATATCTGAACTCTCTGAGTGCTGACAGGTGTAAAATCCCAAACCTTATCTCATCTGATGGGTCACAGCCCAAATCCAGACACTCTTGCTGGGTGTTCTGAGTATGCCTTTAATCCCAGCATTGGGGGGCACAGGCAGGTGAGTTAGAGGCCAGCCTTGTCTACATATTGAGTTCCAGGACAGTCAGAACTACGTGAGACCCCATCTCAAAACAAAAATAAAAATAAATAAATAATTCAGATACACTAAAAAATAACAATACTAACTCATGAAATTACTTCCTGGCCTTATGTAGGTGTATTTGAAATGTAAATGAATTTTGTGTTTAGACTTGGGTTCCATTTCCAGGATGACTAGTTATGTATGTGGAACTATCCCAGAGTCTAAAAGTTACAAAATCTGAAACTCTCTGAGCATACACACTTCAGATGAGGGACATTCAACCTATAGTAACAGAAGATAAAATCTGGTACTGAGGTCACGAGGGTCAGAGGTAAACCCTGGCCCTGATGCTGAGTAGCTCATAACCCTGAGGAAGGCAGGTCACCTCTCCAAGCCTCCTCTGCCTTAGCTCCACATGGAGGAAGGAAGCAGAGCCTGCTGTGGGCCACTGTAGGTGAAAATCTGACATGGAATTACCTGTCACACAGTAAGGGCCTGCTGGCTGGACGCCACCATCCTCACCCCACACCCTGGAAGCAGGAGCATGGTGACTCTGACAAGCATGTCACTGAGAGGTCTGGGCCACAGCCAGTGGTGCAGGTAGGGGTGTGGATTTTAGATGCTCCCTGGTGTGATGATGTATGCAGCGAGGTTCATCAGCTCAGTCCAGGGGAGTAGGGAGATCCCATCCTAGCCCCCTGAGAAACAGGCTGCTTCTGCACACGAGCAGACAGCTCCTTACTTACAGTTGTAGCACAGGAGCAGGCCGGCTTCTCCATCTTCATACACATCAATAGCTGCAACAAAATTAACCTGCAATGATAGCGGGCAGTAGTAGTGGTGCATGGGATGGGGACACTCAGAAGAACCCCTAAGGTACGCGTGACTTAGCAGTGGCCCGCAGCCCCAGGGTGCTGCAAGGCCATTTGTGCTTCACCAGCACCCACAGTGCCACTGGGCCTCGGGTTACAATGAACTGAGGTGGGAAAGACACATCTTTGCTGTCTTCCATCTTTGCTTCCTTTCCATTCTGGGTGGAACTGTCTAGAAGGTCTGAATCCAGCTGTGTTCCCAAATGCTCTCCTTTACCCAGAATGCTCAGGTTCACGGGGGTGGTCCTGTGTGTCACGCACTCCATTCTCACACTGACTCTCAAGTGGACAGCACTGTGCCTGTCTTACAGGAGATGGAAGGAAGCGGATGAGGAGCCTGAGCCCCTCGGCTGTGGACTGCTCTTCTCCTGTGCCTTCCGAGAGGCTTCTCCTGCCTCAGCACATGGGGTCTCTGGACTCTCAGGTCACCCAGTCTGTCTCCATCTCTGTCTGTCTCTCCCATAAAGGCAGTGTGAGGCAGACGAATAGGTCTGTGATATGCTTGACCCTGGTCACTACTGTCCAGATTTGAGACAAGGGTGCTCAGCCTGGGTTGCAGCCACCCCTTGTCCTTCTGGGGTCCAGAAACTCTGTCCTTGGACGACAGCTTCATGTGCTCCAGGCTAAGGAGCATATCACATGATACAGATGCACAGCATGTAATTTTATTATTATTATTTTGAGACAAGGTCTCATGTGGCCCAGGTTAGCCTCAGTTACTATGTAGCCCAGGCTAACCTTGAACTCATGATCCTCCTGCCTCAGCTTCACAAGTCAAGAACTGAAGGCACAAACTTCCACATCTCACTAGAGGATGTAATTTTAAAGAAGCCACATCATAGTATCTAAAATTAGAAGTCAAACCCCTTGCTTTCTCTTCTTCCCAATCCACTGCTACAACTGTCAGCTCACCTTGTTGGCCTCCACGTGGTGCAGCCTAAAGGCTTCTCCTGTGCTCTCATTTACCACGTCGAACTGATGCCGATATGCCACACAGATGAGGTTGTCACTCTCTTCGGTTGGCCCGTCCACTAAGGTCATCACTGCTGGGGAGTCACACAAACAGATTTCCTGTGGGGGTGAGGAAGAGTAGGACACAAGTTAGGACACAAGAGCCATCTTTAGACAGCCTCTACTGCCTGTTCCCCCTCTACAGGAGTCCAGCCGCCTGGCCAGCAGAGCTCTGCTGCACAGACAGGGGTCTCACCAGACTCCCTCTTCCTGTAATGCCCCGTGAAGTCTCGGGCCTCTGTTCTTGGAAGGGATGGAGGCCAGGAAGGAAGGGATTTCACTGTCCAGTGGCTTTCGTCTCCACTGTCTCGTGACTCAGCAACAGCTGTATTATTGCTGACTGCCTTGTTGGAGAGTCACCTGTGCCAAGGTAGTGTCTGCACTGCCCTTGCACCAACCCCTGGCACGGGGTGTGGCTGTCCCTCTATGGAGGAAAAAACTGTGGCTCCAAGGTCAGGTTGCTTGCTTATGGTCACAACGTTTATATGTGGTAAAGCTATGATTTGGACTCCGTGACTCTGATTTCAGAGCACTACCTAACTACGCTACATAAATATTCATTATGGGTGGTAATTAGTCTTGAGAAGGCAGACACTTAATTAGGACAAAATTTTAACCTGTTTCAGTGTCACTCTCAGAGTGTTCTGTCCCCAGAACAGCTGCAGAAACCTATGTGCATAATTCAGGAGGCCTTAACCGAGTGGAAACCTTCTCAGTTTGCCTAGTGCTGCACCTGGCTCTGGTGGCCAGTTCTGGGAACACTTCATAGCTTGACGAGCTACAGCTGTTTTCGTTGTTTTGAGACACAGTCTCACTATACAGCTCTGGCTGTCCTGGAACTCGCCATGTGGACCAGGCTGGCCTCAAACTCACAGATATATATCTACCTGCCTCTGCCTCCAGAGTGCTGGGATTAAAGGCATGCACAACCATGCCCAACAACTGTAGTTTAGTTTAGTTTTGTCTTTCAGGAGAGGCAGGATGATTGGGAAAGGGACCAACTTTCAGAAGACTTCATCCCTAGGGTTGAATCCTCAACCCATCCTCACATCCTGTAGGCAAACGCAGATAGACAGCTTTGCTCCACACTTCTTCCTGCTTCTCCAGCTATCAAGACCATTACAGCCTGCTTGATCCTGTTCTGGCCTTTAGCAGGTCTCCTCATGGCCACTCTTGGTCCCCTGTGTGTTTGTCTACTGCCAAAGCCATGTTTTAAGCATCCCACTTCTTTGCACTGAACTTTCCAATAGTCCCTACCTTGCTCCAAGCCAAAGTGAAAGCCCTCTGCCAAGGCTTCTAGGGCTGCAGACAGTCTGTTCCCAGATTCATGCCGGACTGTGCCTTCAACAGGCTTCAGGGCCTTTGGCTGGCTGCGCCTGCTCCCTGGCACACCCCTCCTCAGCACTCCCCCCACACACACTTCATTTGAGTGTCTGTCCACAGGTAGCTATTCCTCCTCACTCTACCCATCACCCTCTGTCCTGCAGCCTATCTTATTTTATTCTCAGTGATTTTTTGTTTTTTGGGAAGGGGATGAGTTATGAGACAGGGTTTCTCTGTGTGTAGCCCTGGCTGTCCTAGAACTCACTCTGTAGACCAAACTGGCCTCGAACTCACAGAGATCCGCCCCCCGAGTGCTGAGAGTGAAGGTGTGCGCCACACCCGGCTTCAGTGTGCATTTCTGTCAGCTATCAGGTATTTGCTTGTCAACTAGAGGCAAGCTGTGGGAAGAGAGACTGCACAGTTCACTGCTGCATGGCCGTGCCCAGAACGCACAGAGGTTACTGCGAATGAGCACACAGCTTAGCTATCTGGGTAAGCTAGAGCACGGGAGACTGGGGCTCCACAGGGGTTACTGAGCAGTGGGGCAGTCTTGGGACTAGACAGGCAGTCAGCTAACGCCTGGCCAGGAGAGCAGAAGCTGGACAGCAAACCTACCCTGATGTACTGGAACTCCTCAACAGGTGACTCGGACAGAGGGGACAGGAGTGAGGCACCCGGCACCCCACTTGGCTTGTTGTGCTGTTTCCTTGTGATGAGAAGCAGTTTATTGCGAATTGCAACCACGATTCTCAGTTCTCTGCTGTGGTGAGTGTTAATAGCATATAGGTGGCAACCTGGGAAGAGGAAGGGTGACATCAGCGTGAGTAGGGAGGGCTGGCAGCTCGCAGGCCTGGGGACCTTGGGGATGGTTCCTAAGAACCCTGGGAATGAAGCATAACTGACAAAGACCAGGTATGTTTCTGACACCAGGTGCTGTGGTGCTCAGTTTGACGCGCCTCTCCCCATTCCTGTGTTTAACACTCGGTCCCCAGCTGGGGTCACTGTTTTGGAAGGCTGTGAACCTTTAGAAGGTGGAGCCTCATTGGAGAAAGTGAGTCACTGGGGGTGAGTCTTATAGCCTAGTCCCACTTCCCATCTCTTCTTCTTCTTCCTCTTCTTCCTCCTCCTCCTTCCTTCCTTCCTTCCTTCCTTCCTTCCTTCCTTCCTTCCTTCCTTCCTTCCTTCCTTCCTTCCTGCTTTCCTTCCTTCCTTCTTCTTTTGGTTTTTGGAGACAGGGTTTCTTTGTGTAGCCCTAGGCTATCCTAGAACTCACTCTGTAGACCAGGCTGACCTCAAACTCAGAGATCCACCTGCCTCTGCCTCCTGAGGGCTAGGATTAAAGGTGTGCGCCACCACTGCCCAGCTGCTCTCTGCTTCTTGACTGAGATGAAACATGGACAGCCACTGCATGTCCTGCACCTGCTTAAACTGTGAGCAACAAGCCCTCCTTCCTCTAAGTTGCTTCTTGCCTGATATTTGTCCCAGAAAGAGAAAAGTAACGAATAAGCCAGGAAAGACGGACGTGAAAACAAGGGTAGGAAAGGCAAAGCCCTCTAGCCTGCAGACTAGACTTGGTTTTATCTATCTGTGTTCTTTTTAGATTTGTTTATGTGTGAGGTGGTTTGAATGAAAATGGCCCACATAGGTTCATATATTTGAATGCTTGGTCCCCAGCTGGTGGAACTGTTTGGGAAGCATTAGAAGCCTTGTC
Organism: Peromyscus attwateri; assembly: GCA_902168425.1. Taxonomy (NCBI): domain Eukaryota; kingdom Metazoa; phylum Chordata; class Mammalia; order Rodentia; family Cricetidae; genus Peromyscus; species Peromyscus attwateri. The sequence continues at coordinate 33,298 of CABHPP010140538.1, read as the reverse complement.
AGAGGAGGCGTGTCACTGGGCTTTGAGGTTTCACAAGCTCACCATTCCCAGTTAGCTCTCTCTCTGCCTCATGGTTGTTGTCACAAAACACGAGCTCTCAGCCACTGTTCTAGAGCCTGCCTGCCTGCTGCCACGCTGGCCATTGACTCACCCTCTGAAACCGTAAGCCTTAATAAATGACTTCTTCTATAGTTGCCTTGGGCATGGTATCAACTTAGCACAAGAGAACAGTAACTAAGACGATGTGTGTGGGTGTCTGGCCTGAATGTGTGCACATGTGTGTAACTAAGACGATGTGTGTGGGTGTCTGGCCTGCATGTGTGCACATGTGTGTGTCTGGTGTCTGAAGGGCAGGAGGGGAGTCACAGGCAGTGAGTGCCAGGAATCGAACCTGGATCTTCTGCAAGAGCAACAGCTGCTCTAACCTCTGGGTCATCTGTCCAGTCCCCGGGCCTGGTTTGTGTCTACCACACAACAGGAATTGAAGTGGAGGTTGATCAGAGTCTTTGTTTCACATTAGCGGAGAACGGAACTCACCTCCAAGACCTGAAACTTGTGGCCCAAAGCTGAAACTTCCCGTCTTCAGCCTGCTTTCCTATTCTCCTAGCTTCTTGGAGAAGCCGAGGTTCTATTTTGGCAGTTCTGGGACTCAAACTGAGGCCTTTGTGGGTGTTCGGCAAGTGACCTACACCCCCATACTCCTGCTCATTCCCCCTCAGAGGAGGGGTTGTTTCTTTTGTTCCCTAATTTTCATTTTTATTTTCAGTAGTCTGAAGATTTTAACAGAAATAGTTTCTTTCTTCTTTTGTGACAGTGCTCAAACTCACTGTGTAGCCAGGGATGATTTGCACAGCACGGGGAACGGAACCTCAGGCCTCACACGTTCCCAGCAAGCACTCCACCCTAAGTTACTCCCCAGCCTCACCTTTGGTTTTCTCCAGCTTGTTTTCTCGGCAGTCAGATCTGCTCCTTCCAGTCTGCCTGCCATCAAGGCCTTTCTGCACCGCGCTCAGCCGGAAGACGAACAGGCGGGCATCTTTCCCTGGTGACAGTGAGGAGAAGGCAGAGGAGGAGATTAGAGATGTCAAATGACCTGCTGGGCCTCCTAGGGCACAGACCAGGGTTGGAAGGTGTTCCGGGATACAGGCAACTGCATCCCACAGAATGTTTACTCCACATAAACTCTCCATCCCTCCACTACCTCAACAAGTGGGCCACCAAAGGACCACGGCACTGACAGCAGGCAAAGGAACGTGACCCTGAGGTCTGCTGCAGTGGGCCACCCGCCCTCACGTTCTTTCCAGAGAGTACCCTCTGAGGGCAGCACCTTTGTCTGCTCGGAGGACAAGAAGGTCCAGGGCCTCTAGCACGTGGATCTGCTTCACGGGCAGAGTTCTGTCAAACACAGGCACGGACGGGAGGCCGTCTGGAAGAGAAGGCTGGTTATTCCACTGCACAACTGCGGCATGCCTGGGGCTGACCTGAGCCTCTCTAGTCAGGGACAGACGTTCCTCCAGCTCTCATGAGTCTCAGGAGTTCAAATGCTGCCCCCTCTGCATGGGAGAACTAATATGCCCACTCGGGGGCATCCAGAACTCTCTATGGGGGTGGGGTGGGCACTTCAGCAGGGACACCAAAGGAAGCTGTTTTTCTTGTTGGTGTCACCAAAGAAAGAGCAGCGTGTCTCAACCCCAAATTTACAGGGGTTGTAGCAAAGGCTGAACACCATAGGGGAAAAAGAGCAGCTATTTATTATGTTATAATAGAAAGTAATATATCTTGTATTGTTTCATGCATTTCTTAAGAAAGTAAGTTTAATACTTCTTTTTACATTTAAAGTGAATACAAACATATCCTATCCCTAGCATTCTCTCTGTCTGTATCAATAGTAGTCTGCTTATATGGTTTTTGTTTGTTTTGTTTTTCAAGATAAGGTTTCCCTGGCTGTCCTCGAACTCACAGAGATCCACCTGCCTCTGCCTCCTGAGTGCTGGGATTAAAGGTGTGCACCACCATGCCTGGCTTGCTTATGTTTTTTAAAATGTTTTTATTATTTTTAATTATGTGTAAGTGTGTGTGCCTGCATATGGATATGTTCATGAGAGCACAGGTGTCCTCAGAGGCCAGAAGCTTAAGCTCCCTTAGAGCTGGAGTTACTCACGTGGGTTCTGGGAACTGAACTCAGGACCTCTGGAAGAGCATCCAGTGCTCCTAAGGTCTGAGCCATCTCTCCAGCCCACTGCTTATTCATTTTAAATACTTGTTCAGATAGGAATTTGAAATATCTTTTTTAGAGACAAGAAAAATGAGAGAAGTATCAGTTAAATCGTCAAAGTATCAGGAACAAACGTAGCCAAGCAAAAACAGTCAGCAAGAGTTCAGGTGGGCCTCTCAAGACACTGTAATTACGAACAGAATTTGACTTTGGGATTATTTGGAATTTGCAAGTGGTAATAACTACACCGTTGCCTCTCAGGGACCCTAGGATATATCAGCTAAGAGAATTGTTACAAGTATTCTGCTGCAGAAGGACAGGCTGAGACCACCAGGGATGGTGTGGACATCTCAGGCAGAAGTGGCTAGCTCATTCTTCTTCTGCACTTACTCTTCAAGGCTTTGCTATGGGCCTGGGCTGGTCTGTTTCTTCATAATTTAGGTGCAAGGGGGTGTGGGGTTCAGGCCTCTCGCAGAAAGTAGAAATGGAGCTGGGAGGTAATCCCTCTCTGGATGCTTCCCATCAGGGCAGGGCCTCTGTCGTCAGGGTAACACTCTCAGTGGAGAAGGGGTTCCAGCTCCAGCAGGCCTGGGAGGCTTTAGATCTGTCTCTAACAGGTCCATGAAGATAAAGAGCCTGTTCCTGTCTCCCTTAGTCACACAGGGCTTGCTTCTAGTCCCCCTTTAGAGGGAATGTTATGACAGCCCATCAGCCATGGTCCTTCCTTCTCTACTGATACAGGGGCTCTCGTTCAGAACATGAAACGATCATTCCAGTACTGTCATATCTGGGTGAATAACTGCAGTTATCTTATGGGTCCACAGTAGCATCAGCAGTGGCAGGTCACTCCACTAAGGGCTTACTAGGTGCCAGACCCTGATGCTTCCTATGTTCTTGAATTTAGAATGTAGGCTGGCACTTGCCATATTCCTATTTAACCAAAAGGAACTGGATGCTCCAAAGTGTTCAGAAAACTTGTTCAAGCTACTCCTTAAACATGGGATCCAAGAAGGATGGAGCATGTCCTTGTACACCGGAAACAGAGGTGCACCGTGTACTGCCTAGCCCAGCATGGATTAGCATGCACTCCCCATCCACTCCTCAGTTAGCTAAAGGATTCTATGTAGACAGGAAGGAGAGAGGCAAGGACAGGAGGAAGTGACAGATTTAATGGCTGCTTGATTAATTATTCCTTTTTGTAATTCTGGCATGAAGATGAAGCCTTTTAGAGAGAGCTTTTCTATTACCATAAAACCTACTTTCTCAGTGACCAGTCCCTTAAAGCACATTTGCTGCACTCACAGCACTGAGGGTCCTGAGATTTTTAAAAACAATGACCTTGAAAGAAGCAGATTCTGCAGGGCAAGCCTAATGAAATGAAGCAAAGGCTAACGCGCTAGAGCTGGAGTCCGCCTGAAACGAAAGGGGCAGACTCCCAGAACAGTCTCTAATGCGATTATGTGCAGAGCAGAAGGTAAAAACTAGGACGTGCCGGAACCATGACACATGTCAAGGGAGCTCAGGGCTTCTGCCCCGCAAAAGCCAGGGGTGGACATCACTGGGCAGCCAGGACAGGGGAGGAGCGGCCTTCACGCTTCTCCAAGGCTGGAAGAAAGGGATTTCCTGGAGACTCACACCAGCCTTTATACCAATGCCACCATTATACTCTGGATCCAATGGGACAGTTTCAGAAAATACTTAATAATACTGGCTTGGATCTTAACTTTAAAAAAAAATTCATATTTGTTCTGAGATTATATCCACTTGACACAGGATACTTTCTTTGATCTCAAAGGAGAACTAGTACAAAATTTTCAGACTTATTTACCTAGGACTATGGTTTTGGAAACTGGTGTCCAGGTCAAACCAGAAATGCTGGTAGAGCTCACTGTGTTTACGTGGAACATGGCTGGTACTGTATCTGGCCCTAGTTCTAGACCCACTAAAACAGCCACGTGATCTTACACAGGCTGTGGTGTTCCTTCAGGCCTCTGTTCTTCATCTATAAAATCAAAAGACTAAATATCTAAAGTCTGTTTTGATTTTTTAAGACAAAAAGAAACTTTTGGTTGTCCTTCTGGCAAAAATCTAAGGCTTCTGTGGGCTTTCAGCAGCCCTCTGGGAACACGGTAAGACGGCAGCTGCCTTGAATAGCACTGCTGTGTACCAGAGACGCTGCCGGCACACAGTGCGGAAGCCAGCCGTCCTGCCAACCCTCCTTGCAGTTCCGACCCTTGTCCCCAGGGTGCCCCACACTTTCTACTACTATGAATGATTTTTCAGCCTTTTGATGCCAGAGGCTCAGAGAAGACAGATTTTCTTTTTGGAGATAGGGGAGGGGGAACCCAAGGCCTTACAGCCCAGGCAAGTGCTATACTATTGAACTTGCCCTCTATTTTCTTTAAATCACAAAGAGTTTCTCAAATTAAGGATTTAAATTCTGAACTGATGAGTTTTAAGTTATTCTATTAACTTAGTCATAGATATAATTAGGTTATGGGAAACATGATGGATTTTAAGTTATCTACATTTTATTAAATTAGTCACAGATGCAATTAGATTATGGGACTTATAGAAAACCACAGGTAAGGTAGTTTGCTCTCCTGCCTCCCCACATAAAGCACCTGGCACCTGAGCAGAGTAGGGACCTAGCGAGTGTGCGAGGCAGAGGTCGGAGGGACGAGCAGGCCCTGCTGTAGGGAGGTGACATAGGTCACCAACCACTCTCACCAGAGGACATGCTTCCGAAGCTGAGGCCTCTCTAGTGCCTGCAGCTCCCTCAGAAGTCCCTGGAAACCTGATGCTTGTGCGTAGCTCCTCTGTCATTCATTAGGAATCTAGAACAATCTAAAGGCGCTCGCTGCTGTCCCAGAGTCTACATCCCGTCATCGCCATGGTGAGGGCTTGGCCTGTGGTGGCTGCTCTGTGTGACCATCTTCCCAGGCAGACTAGTCTAGCTCGTTGTCAGAATGTGCCATTTAATACTGAGTTGCAATCTGTTTTCCTGCCAAAATCTTTCTGCTTCTATATACATAAATACAGTTTATCTAAGATTCATATAATTTGTTTAAGATGTCAAGTTCTTTTTCTAGTCAGATTTTTTTTAAGCCTTCAAGAGAGCACATGCCCCTAAGAAAATGATGTGAAATAATGCCTGTTTTCAGTTAAGACAAGTACTGGGGCCACGATGAGTGCTTGCTGAAGAATAATCTTTTAGTAGGTGGCTTAATATCCAGGAACTAATGGAGATTAGGGGAAGGAATGAACTTTCCAGCATGCTGAACTCCAAATATACCCTCTGGGAGCACCTGTCTGATTAGAAAGTCAGACCTGCCTAACTCCTCTTGGGACCAGGCGTTTATGGTCTAAAGGAGCTGACTGGCAGTCACCCACCTTAGAAGTACCACAGTCACACACAAAAAGACATTTGTAGGAGTGCTACTCACTAACCATCCACTAGCAAGACGCCGGCATCCGTGGAAACCAGCAAGGCCTGGCCCCAGGGATCTGCACACACGGCTTCGTGAGGGAAATTACTGCAGAAACACTGGGGCTCCCAAGGCTGTGAGGCAACACAAGCATTGGAGAGTGAGTGTATCAGAAAGCAGGCACTGGGTCCCACCAAGGGCAATGCAGAGTGCGACACTGAAACAGCAACACAGACACTCCATGGGAAGAGCTTCTCGGGCTTGGACTCCATTCTCTTTCTTAAGGAGAAAACCTCCTTTCCAATATGGGTGCCATAGGAAAGCAGTGACTTCCCACGCTTGCTTCTGGTACCACTGCCTGTCTCTACATGACCGTTACATTCTTTGGGCAATAGAAACATTAGCAATATTTTTAAAGCAGCTTTCTTTAACACCTAGAAGTTGGGCAAATTGGTGCCTTTTACTTTTTTTTTTTTTTTAAAAGAGGGTTGATGTTAGTTTAGCATAAAAGGAAGTCCCACATAGCTGTTAAAATTTTTTTCTGTGTTGCTGATTCAATAAAATCATTAAACTGTACACAATACAAGAGGTTGATATTGTCTTAATATATAGGTGCTTAACTGACCCACATAAGGCTACAAAATCTTAAAGAAAAAATAGCACACCTTTTACAGGAAAACAGCAAAGATTGCTAAATAAAATACCTCCAGGATGCTGTGTGGTATGTTCAAACCACATGAACACTTTTTCTGGTCCCCAGGTGACAAGTCACACTGCATGAACACTTCCTAGGACCTTAGATTCATTTCTGTTTTAGGAATAGAGTTAGCTCTCCCTCACAATGGCCCCTGAGGTGGGTGTGAAGGCCAGGAGTTGGTAAGTACTGCTTACTAGGATCTCAGTCATTCAGTGCTGTGGACAGTTTTTGTTTTTGTAGCATTAGGAATCGAACCCAGGACCTCTTGTTTGCTAGCAAGGGCCCTCCCACAGAGTTATATCCCCAGTGCTGAGAGCTGCAAACACTGTCAACAGATATTCACTTCTTTTAGACACCTCTCTTAGCCCTATGCATGGAAGTCTTTGTAGGTTTCTGGGGACAAGTTCAAGGCTTACATCTTCATTTTATTCTCAACTAGTCATAAACATCTAACATGACCTGGCTGGGTAGCAGGAGAACCTGTGTTTGCTCTTGTGGTATGTGTGAATGCCCAGTAGAGACATGTTCAAGGAAGGCCGAGGACTGCCTTCAAGAGCATCATCAGGGCTGAGCCGAACACTGGATTATCTCTAGCTGAGCAAAGAGCAGGCTTCCCCTTTAGGACACCCACAGCCTCAGACTTGTGAAGGGGGGACTACATTGTTCTGAAGAAGCAGCCTAGAGAATACGAAAACATTTTCTAAGCTGAAAAAGGGAAATACGGAGACAGGTCACTAATTGAAATATTTCCCCCAAGAGGAGGTCTGGCAATTCTGAATTAGCAATGTATAGCTAGAGGAACTGAAAATGCAGAGGCAAAACACACACACACACACACACACACACACACACACACACACACACACACAGACAGACTTTGAAACCAAACCTTTAGGTAATACCAAGACAGAACAATGGAGTCATTGTACGTGTGCATGTGCATAGTGTGTGTGTGTGTGTATGTGTACACAGCACCGTGTGCCTGTGGAGGTCAGAGGAAAACTATCATTTTTCTCCTTCTACTATGTGAGTCACAGGGATTGAACTCAGGTGGTCAGGTGCAGTGGCAAGTGCCTTTACCCACTGACTCATCTCACTGGCTCTGAATTGCATTCAAAAGTTGTGTTTTTATTTTTATGTGTGAGTGTGTGTCTGTAGGCATACATGTGGGTGTTGAGAGAGGCCAGAAGAGGATCCCTTGGAGCCGGAGTGACAGGCAGCCGTGAGCCGCCTAATTGGTGCTGGGATCTGAACTTAGGGCCTGTGCCAGAGCAGTTAGTGCCCTTCCAGTCCCCTGGTCTGTTCCTGATGATCACCTATCCTGCTTCCCAGCCTCCAGAACTCAAAATAGAAAGCAGACAGGCTGCAGGGCTTGCTGTTGGCTCTGTAGCCATACATACTGCAATGGTTTCCCACCTACACCCCCCTGAGCAGCAATCCCTGAGGACCAGTTAGAAGAGAACCTTGACGGTTACTTTGTGAAGTTACTTGGGAAGAGAGCTGCGGTGAGGAACTGTCTACATCGGGTTGGCCTGTGGTTGTATCTGTCAGGACTGTCTTAACTGACTCGGAAAGACTCAGCTCACTGAGGGCAGCACCATGCCCTAGGCAGTGTCCTGAACTTACACCACGGGAAATCAACTGAACACAAGCAAGCAGGCATGGATGCATTAACTTCTTTCTGTTCTGTGCTGTGGAAGTGCGGAAGTTCCTGTCACTGGGACCTCTCTACAGTGACGACTAACCTAGAACCGTGAGCTAAAACAAAACCTCTCTCCCACAGTGCTCTGGCTAGAATATTTTATTACAGCAACAGATAGAAAACTAGGACAGAGGCCTTTCAAGCCCACTCCCAACCTACTGGACTAGAGCAGTGCTTCTCCAGCTGCCTAATGCTGCGACCCTTTAGTACAGTTCCTCATGTTGTGGTGACCCCCAACCATAACACTATTTTGTTGCCACTTCATAACTGTAATTTTGCCACTGTTATGAATTGTAAACATCTGATACGCAGGATATATGATATGTGACCCCAAAGGGGTCGACCACAGGTTGAGAACCAGACACGCTCTAAGAGTCACTGCTCCAGAACCTCGCTGTTGATATTGGGCTGGGGTCAGATGGCATGAATGCACACGTAGCTTGAGGAGCACTCTGAAACGGCCTGGATGACCAGGCCTGGCCCAGCGCTCTGCCTGCCTATGCACACAAATTCAGGAAGGAGTGCCCCAGAACCAGAGGCTCTTGCTACATGATCTGGGCTCCTGAGGACTCTGAAGGAGACATCCTCCTGCTCCACCTGCTTCCATAACTTCACTGAGCACAAAGGGAAGTATCAACCACTTACCTCTTTTTTACACATCCCTGAAGCTGCCAGGCTCGATGGGGCATCCCCTCTCACAATGGACTTGAGTTTCAGTGCCTAATGGACAGAGGTGCCACGTAAGGATCGGTGTCAGACAGTGCAAGAGCAGCAGGGTAAACAAGGTTTGGGAAACGCAATGAGTCAGGAGTGATGTGGGGTTAAAGCTGCCGGCTCCTCTATCACTGATAAGGGATTAGGAGGGGGTGGTGAAGTCCAGCAACAGGTTATGGCCCAAGCTGCACCCACTGTTTTTGGCATTTAAACTAGTTCTATTAGTCCTATGATTTCAAAACTAAGAATGCTGAACAATACAGATGCCGAGGACCTTCCCAGTCTTGATGGCTCAAGAGTCCCTGAAAGGAGAGGCCATTTAGTTTTAAGATTTTTTAAAAATTGCCAGGCGGTGGTGGTGCACACTTTTAATCCCAGCACTCGGGAGGCAGAGCCAGGCGGATCTCTGTGAGTTCGAGGCCAGCCTGGTCTAAAAAGCGAGTTCCAGGACAGGCTCCAAAACTACACAGAGGAACCGTGTCTCAAACAAGAAACAAAAAAAAAAATGTTTATTTATTTTGCATGTGTATGTATGTATGTATGTGTGTATGTATGTATGTGGGTGTGTATGTATGTATGCATGTGGGTGTGTATGTATGTATGTGGGTGTGTATGTATATATGTATGTAGGTATGTATGTGGGTGTATATGTATGTATGTATATGTGTATGTATGTATGTGTGTATGTATGTATGTATGTGGGTGGGTATGTATGTCATATGTATGTATGCATGCCACGGCACAATCCTGGAGGGCAGAGGACAACTTGTGGCAGTTATATGGAAGACAGAGGACTCGGTTCTCTAGGCTGTTGGCTTGGCGGAAGTTCCCTTACCTGCTAATCCATCTTGCCAGCCCCAGCTATCTTCAACAAGACTGATGCATATTTTGAAAAATGTGACCTCTGTCTCCCAGCTGTCCTTGGTCTCAGGACCCTCCACTGTCGACTTGCCTTGCTGCTTGGTGTCCTGCCCTTGGCCCCCTTACCTGCAGCTGGAGGGCCTCCCCTTCCCGCTGGAAGCTTGGAGCTGAGAACTGCTAGTGTTCCCAGGGAAGGGAGGCGAGGGAGGGCCTGGGGTGAGGAAACGCACGGAGTCACCTAAGCCTGCGGCTGCTTCAGGTAACAGTGGGCAGTGGGGTCTCCGTGAGTGACACTGCAGTGAGTGTCTCCTCCCACCCGGAGGGCTTTAGGGTTCAGTTTGATGTACTCTTCAGAGAACTCCTAGGAGGCAGGGTGATCTGGACAGCAGGAGCTGGCCCTGCCGCAGAGCACTGCTCTTTTGCTGAGGGAACCGGATCTACGCAGCTGACAAGGCCCCACTTGTCTTCCACTCAATCTTGAGAGAAATCATGTGCTTCCAGATGGCCGGTTAGATTCTGACAGCTTGACACAAGCCAGGGTCATCTGGCAAGAGGGAGGCTCAACGGAAAAAACATGCCTCCATCAGACTGGCTTGTGGGCAAGTCTGTGGGGCATTTTCTTGACTAATGATTGATGCAGGAGGGCCCAGCTCACGCTGAGAGGTGCCATTCCATGGCATGTGGTCCATGAAAGCAGAGCGAGCCAGCCATGGAGAGTAAGGCTGTAAACAACGCTCCTCCATGGCCTCTGCCTCAGCTCCTGCCTTGAGCGCCTGCCCTGACTTCCCTCAGTGAGGAACTGTAAGCTGTAAGAGGAAGTAAACCCTTTCCTCCCTGGTTGCCTTTGCTCACGGTTTTATCAGAGCAGCAAAATGCACATTAGGACTGCAAGAAAAACAAAGTATCAGCCCGGCGGTGGTGGCACACGCCTTTAACCCCAGCACTCAGGAGGCAGAGGCAGGGGGATCTCTGAGTTCGAGGCTAGCCTGGTCTACTAGTGAGTTCTAGGACAGCCAGGGTCACACAGAGAAACCCTGTCTTGAAAAAAACAAAACAATGAACACACACACACACACACACACACACACACACACACACACACACAAACACACACAGACACACACATCCTAAACAAAGCGTCCCGTGGGGGCATCTAATTTGAAGGGACTCACAACCACACTTCTCAGGAGCGGCAGCATCTACCATACCTGCCCTATTCTAACGAACTCGGCCTGGCGGGCCTCCTCCTTCTTCCGTGCTGACTTGGGGGACTCAGGCAAAACATCACTGAAAGACCGTCGATTGAGCATGTTCTGAAAAAGAAAAACCAGGTTGGGACTCCTCAGTTGTCAAGTCTCATCCTTTGGTGTCTCCACACACGTGTGCGTGCGCATACACACATCTCCCCCCACCCCCACGTTTATCTAAACAGTACTAGGTCTACCAGCAGCATTCATTCATTCAGCACTGTGGCAGACATGCAGAGCCGGCACTGTGTAAAAGCTGAGAACACCACGGCCTTTAGATCAGGCAAACTGGCAGCTTCTTCATTAACCAGAATTGTGACTGAGGCCCCATGTTGCACAGCTCCAGGATGCCAGTCCCATGGAGTGGCACCCTGGGAACCCCGCACACTGAGTTCCATGGGAATGGCACCCCGAACTGTGTGGCTCTGGAGTAAGGGTTAACTTCTGAGTCCTGTGTGACTGACACCTGTCTCCCAAGTGTGTGGTGGGGACCAGTGAGGTAATGTACAGAGGGTACTTAGCATGGTACTCGATCTTTCCCTCTAAAGCACTCATCAAGCCTGGCTGAGCGCCTCGCCCTCTACCAGACTTGGGGATCTGGCAGACACAGCGTGTGTTGACAGGTCACACAGAGACTAACAGGACTAACATGTTTGGTCTGGTCACTGACAGAAGGGGAAGTGTAGACGACTCAACGGGGGACTTGCTTCAGCTAGGGAATAATACCTTTGCTGAGGCCCGAGGGACATGATTACTCATTATGGTGGCCTCTCTGAAGCCTTCCTGACCTGTTAAGATTTGCTCTGTCAGGTCCTGGGCCTAGCTTGGTCATTCCCTGAGACCTATCAGACTACCAACTAGACAGAAGTCAAGGGGTGCTATAAAAGGTGTCAGGTGCAGAGAGAAGGGGCCAGTACAGTCTAGTTCATTCTGATAGCCTGTCCCCTGGGTAAGTGACAGACAGCTCTCATTTACATACATCACCAGAAATGACTTTTACTGGAGTTTATGAATGATCAAATTTTAAGATAATTCTTAACTTGTTCTGTGCTTCCTTGTTAAATAGGGGAATTAAAAAATTACATGTATTTGCTTGTATGTATGTGTGTGCATGCACACATGCCATGGCATGTATGTGGAAGTCAGGACAACTTGTGGGTTGGCTCTTTCTTTTTGTCATGTGGGTCCTGGAAGCAAACTCAGGTTGTCAGGCTGGGTGACAAGTACTTTACCTGCTGAACCATCTCACTGGTCCCAGGGAAATGGTTTTCAAATAATGACTTTCCTCTCTTGATGACCTCATACTCAGGCTGGAGCCCTCCTAAGAACAAGTGTACTGCTCACAAGAAAGGGTAGTGTCTCCTCAGTGTGGACAATGCTCTGGGCCCACAAAGTATCCAGCACAAAGTGGGTTTCCCTCAGCCGGGCAGTGGTGGTGCACACTTTTAATCCCAGCACTCGGGAGGCAGAGGCAGGTGGATCTCTGTGAGTTCAAGGCCAGCCTGTTTACAGAGCGAGTTCCAGGACAGGCACCAAAGCTACACAGAGAAACCCTGTCTTGAAAAACAAAACAAAACAACAACAACAAAGTGGGTTTCCCTGAATGGAGACCCTGTTTCAGTGTCTGATTACAGAGCCAGATAGAAACCCACAGAAAGCCCAAGAAAGCCCTTGGTCTCTCTCTCTCTCCAAAACCACTATTTTTGCCAGTTCATCTGCTTCATGTCACTAGCACCAAGGACAGCACCCCCAGAAAGCAGCTTTGGTGTTCCTGGGGCTGACTTATTTCTGTGCCCACCCATACCTTAGGCTACTGCTTTGTAAGGATCATAGTCTTGCACACAGACACTCGATGACCCTCATTTTTATGGAGAACGTCAGCTGTGTGGCCTCAGGGCAGCCTAGGCAGCAAGCACCATGGGAACTCAGGACTTTCTCCAGGGCTCATGGCTAGACCTGCACTCTTCAGAAGCCCAATGGGAGAAAGGAACCCCAGTTACCTTATGCAAGTCTGGCATCAAATCCTGGTATAAGGAGCGAATCAACATGTCCAGAGTACGCCGGCGTTTCTGGGCAAAGGTTGGGGTTTCCAAAGTGGCTTTCTCACCATTAATCACTAAAACAAATGAAAAGGGGCATTACAGTCATCAATACCTAGTGAAGAGCATTCTTTGCAAGCCAAGTTTGCACAGTGAATGTCACCTGCCATTATAATACTAGCATTATGATTTGTATATGGAGTGTCTCCCAAAATGTCAAGGGCATGGCCCCAGCTGGTGATCCAATTATGGGAGTTCTCTTGGACCACAGAGGCTCTGATTTCATCAGTGGCCAACTGACTGGTGGGTTAATATTTGGATTATTGGTGAGTGGTGGAGACACATGGAAGTGGGGTCTAGTTGAAGAAAGAAGCAGGTCACAGGGTAGTGACTCTGAAGGATGGCTCTTGTCCCCTGGCCCTTTCTCCTGTTCTCTGCTTCCTGGCTACCATGAGGTGAGCAGGCTTCCACCACCATGCCTCGCTGCCACCACATTCAATCTCACCTTAAGCTCTTAGTGATGGAGCCAGGTGACGACCGAAGTCTCCAAAAGCACTATCCAAAACAAGCCTCGTCCTCATTTCAGTTTATTTTTTCCTGAGACAACATTTCTCTGTGTAGTCCTGGCTGTCCTGGAACTCACTCTGTAGAGCAGGCTGGCCTCGAACTCAGAGATCCGCCTGCCTCTGCCTCCTGAGTGCTGGGATTACAGGTGTGCGCCACCACTGCCCAGCCTCCTTTTAATTGTTTTTCTCAGGTATTTCACCACAGTGATGAAAAATGACCAAATGAACTGGCATTACCATTGATCTAACCTTCCTTTCATGGGAAGTCCCAAAGTATGGATTTATATTACCTATAGGCATATTTAGCTGGTAAGTGTCCAGAGCAGAGAGCAGATCTAATCTTAAGGACCTCTTTAGCCATACCTCAACCCATCCATCCTTCCTCTGCTTCTTCCCTGGGATGTCATTCAATGGGACTAATTGTGTGTGTGTGTGTGTGTGTGTGTGTGTGTGTGCGCGCGCGCGCGTGCGCACGCGCGCGCTGCAGCTTGTTGAAAAGAAAAAGCTGCTTTAGCACAAGTTCTTAGCTTATTGGGTGTTCCTTCTGGAAAAAGCTAAGCATTTCATACACTATAGACACTATGATCCAACAAGCAGAGTGCGCAGTTACACACCAGAGCTCAAACAGGGGTGTCCAACAGGTTAAGAGTCTGAAGTCCTGAGTGTGGAACCCAGGTCTGGGACTGGATGTGGAGTCCTAAGTACTTTTGTTCTACCTTTCTGGGGCTTCAGTTTCTACCCTACCCTGTGAAAAGAGCCATGTTCCTATTTTTTTATAGAGGGCTACTGTCAGTTAAGTAATAATACATACACCCAGTGCAGTGCTAGGCACATGGAACTGGGTAAGTGTTCTTGCTTAGTTTTCTCATACAGAGGACCAATGGGAAGGTCTGTTAATGGACTGAAAAACAGAACTTGCTGTGGACAAGACATTTCCTATGTGCTGGGGCCAAGCTGGGCTTGTGTATTACACAGCGTCTCTTAGGAGTTTCTAAAGTGCATAAGGTGTCTTCTTTTTCTTTCTTGAGGATTTTCCCAGTTAGTACTTTAGAAAATTACATATTTTTCTGTTTTTAATAGATAGATAGATAGATAGATAGATAGATAGATAGATAGATAGATAGTTTTCCCAACCTTCCCTCTTCCTGCCCCCCTCCACTCCCCCTCCTTTCTTTTCAGAAAAGGGCAGGCCTCCCTTGTATATCAGCCAGCCATGGCATATCAAGTTGTAGTAAGACTAGGCACCTCCTCTCCTATTAAGGCTGGATGAGGCAACCCAGGAGGAGGAAAAGGTCCCAAAAGCAGGTAACAGAGTCAGAGACAGCCCCTGCTCTCATTGTTAGAGGAGTCCCACAAGAAGACCAAGTTACACAACTGCAACTTATGTGCAGAGGGTCTAGATCATCCCATGCAAGCTCTCTGGTTCCATCCCTGTAGCCCCTATGAGCCCAGGTTAGTTGATTCTGTGGGTTTTCTTGTGGTGCCCTTGACCCCTCTGGCTCCCATAATCCTTCCTCTCTCTCTTCCACAGGATTCCTCGAGGTCTGCCTATTGTTTGGCTGTGGGTCTCTGCACCTATTTCCATCACTCCATACTTATGGACACCTGATTTTTGATAAAGAAGACAAAAATATACAATGGAAAAAAAAAAGCATCTTCAACAAACGGTGCTGGCATAACCAGATGTCAGCATACAGAAGACTGCAAACAGACCCATTTCTATTACCCTGCACAAAACGCAAGTCTAAGTGGATCAAAGACCTCAACATAAATCAGGTTCAGAAGAGAAAGCGGGGAACAGCCTTGAATGCAGTGGCCCAGAAGACTACTTTTCAAACAGAACACCAATAGTGCAGGCACTAAGGACAGCAATGAATAAATGGGACCTCATGAAACTGAAAAGCTCCTGTAAGGCTTTTCTGTCAAAAGGACAAAATGTTGTCCTCTAAATAATCTGAAGGTAGAGCACTCCAGGCTCCAGGCCCTGCTGTACCACGAACTTCCTGCAGAACACATGCCTGGCTCCTTTGTTCCTTTTAGCTGCTAGCTGCAACAACTACTCTCTGTTTTTTGCTTCCTCTTTGATACCCTGGGCTTGAACCACACGGAATTTCCTGTCTGGATGTTTTGAAAATGCAGCCTACGGGCAAGGCTGTGCTCATGTCACAGGAAAGTGTCGCCTGGCTGGAGCCTGGTGCAGTCCCCAGCCCCAGTGCGCCTCACTGTCATCTATTCCGAGGACTTCTCTCAACACCACCCCCACCTCTCCACACTCGAACATGTGATCCTTGTCCCAGCCACTCAACTGGCCTATGGCCATGTAAGGTACAGAATTATCACCTTGGCCAAGCAGTCTGCTGCTTCTAATGTTGGAGGCAGAGCATTTCTCCAAGACCCTGCTGTGGACCAAAGCTGGGAGCCAACAGTGTGGTGGTGCCCAGCTACATGCCCTTAACGGCTGTACCCCCCAGCAGAAGGCGGTGAAGCATATGGAGACCTCTGGGAGGGGCTGCTGGGATTGTGGAGGAAAGAGCACGTTCAGCCAGCTTGGCTGTGAGTGGGCCGTATTTGGTGACTGGAGTTAAGTGACATCTATCCCTTCAAGTGCCACTGACATGGCTGCTAAGACACGGGAAGCTTCTGTGGCTGTTGATGGAGGACTCACATTTGGGGTTATGGAAGAGACTAAGTAGATAAGAAGACAGAGGTGGGGGCTGGAGAGACGGCGCGGGGAAGCCTTGCTGCTAGTGGCGCACACCTTTAGTCCCAGCACTCAGCTGGCAGCAGCAGACTGATCTCTGGGAGTTTCAGGCCAGCCTGGTCTACAGAGGGAATTCAAAGCTAGCCAGGGAGACCTTGTTTCAAGAAACAATGCAGTACTTCCTATTCTAGCAGAGGATCTGGATTCCATTCCCAGCCCCCATCCTGGGCAGCTCATAACTTCAGGTCCAAGGGAATAATCCAATGCCCCCTCTTTTGGCCTCCATGGGCACAACACCTGCATGCATGTAGTGTGCATACCCACATCCACACAACATTAAATAAATCTTTAAAAAAGAAGAAAGGAAGGACAGTATGTCATCTGGCACTTGCCTGGCCTGTGACACTGGTTTTGGCCAAAGGAGAGAGAGAGGACTACAAGCTGAGCAGCAGGTATTGATGTGGGGTACTGGGAGGTTCTGGGTTCAATCAATGCCACCCTGGGGCCAGGTGACCAAGATGGACTCAATGAAAGGACAGGAGCTTTTCCAAATGCTCTCAAACTACATGGCAACAGTGACAGAATTAGGCACTGTGTGCGTGGGTGTGAGGACAGGTGGATGCCAGAGAAGCAGCTGCAGCCCCTTGTGTTCTGGCAGAAGACCGGAGCTGGCCTCTTTGTAGAGGGCACAGACCGGGTGGCATTGCCAGGGCTCCAGGGTTGACAGACTGGGCTTCTATGAAGAGATTGCAGTGGATGGAGCCAAGTGACTAGCTTCTGCTCAGTAGGTCCTAATGGGCTTTTTAGATATAATACCCAAGGATGCTCTGAGGAGCGTGTGGTCAGCTTCTGTCATAGACAAGATGGGAGCTCAGAGTCAGGTCTTGGGAATCATCAGTGAGCTAAGATGCATGTGCACTGGGTCACTGGCTAGTGAGGCTGGGGTAAGAAGGTTCTGCACACTCCATTCATGCCCCCACACCACTGCACATACGTATAGTCCAGCAGCTCTCCTTGTCCCTAAGTGTGTATCAGAACCATTTTTCCCTACCTCCACTCAGCTCAGATAAAGACTTAGATACATAATAACTCAG
Organism: Peromyscus attwateri; assembly: GCA_902168425.1. NCBI lineage: Eukaryota > Metazoa > Chordata > Mammalia > Rodentia > Cricetidae > Peromyscus > Peromyscus attwateri. Next base: position 16,034 of record CABHPP010140538.1, on the reverse strand, counting down.
ACTCAGAATGGCAGCATCAGAAGCCAGGGCAGAAAGGCCAATTTGAGGCCCCCAGGCACTGTGAGTGGTGAAGGTGGATAGCCTGCAAAGCAGGCGGGCAGGGTGGTAAGTGCAGATGAGGACCCAGTAGAAAACCTACCTAACATTACCAGAAACTAAACATGGGTAATGGATGAACAGAATACGGACTGTATAAATGATGCCACTTTTTAATGCAGTGTCTGGGGAGAATATGAAGAAACACATTTTATACGGAACAAGTGACAAAAGCATTTTAAAATGACAACTTACATTTCACAAGCAAAAAGTCCCTGAATTCCTGGTGGTCTGTAAACACTGGTGGGGATGGCAAGGGTGGGCCAAAAAGTGGCACACTTTCTTCTGAAAATATTTTCAGCCTATGTGAAGAACATTCCAGAATTAGTTGGTTCTTTTCTTCAAAGATCACCAATATTTTCCAAGTCAATGTGTCCAGAGACCTATGTAGTGTGTCGGGAAGATTCACCCAGAGGAGTCTGCCTCACCTCTAATCCACCAGCCTATGGATAGGCTGGACAACAGCAATGGTGTCCTGAACAACCAGGGCACACTAGGCAGGGTAGTTTTGATCTTAAGGCTTGTTAAACATGCCAGAGGTAATTGTACTCATTATACACCAGGTTCAAGGTCCCTGGGGGGATAAATACTTCACAAATCTTCAGAGTCAGTAAATGACTGAGCTGAGGTTCAAACCCACTTCCCCTAACTGGTAGAAACTGACTTTTCTTTCACATCCTTCTAATAGAATCATTTTGAGAAACAGAAAGACAAGTGGGCAAGGCAGTAGTCTAGGGAAGGGGAGCTCTGACCAAGGTCAAAGAGAGATTTCTTCCCCTGTAAAGTACAAAACACCTGGGCCCACTGTGCATAGCAATATTATATGGAGCAAAACCTTTTTCTGAAGGGAGGTGGCTTTTCAGGATATTCTAGAAGGTCAGATCATATGTAATAAACCATCCAGAAGAAAGTGCATAAGGATTCTCTGAGAATCAATGCCAACTGATGAAGCAAATGTTAGGATTAGAAGAACAGAGACGAGTCATCACCTACCTGTAATTGTCATTTTGCTGGTCATACCTCACTAAGGCAAAAATATCTGTGGGGACAGTCAAGGCAATTCATCAATATCCTTGATGCTCACACCTGATAGCCATGCCCTGAAAACCCTTTCTGCACAAGAGTTCTTGAGCAGGCCTTCATGTGGCTAGGCACCCCCTGCTCTTACGTTGGGACAGAGCTCTACCTCCTTATGAGAGACAGTCTTGGAGAACACATTAGAGCCCCGTGTCTAGGGTTAGCATCTGTGTGCTCTTCTGCGGGAAAGAGCTAGACAAGAGTCCTCCAAAGTAATGTAAGTAAATGCATTAACAGCCAAGCCGCCAGCAGAACCAAACACGATCCTGACATGGATTAGTCATCTATTTCATCTCACACATTCTGAGCTGGGAAAACAATCGAAATGTTTCTACCATACACCTTCCTCTCCTTCTGCCTTTGGTAGACAAAACAGCACTGGAGAACAAGCCAATGGAGCTGGTGGTGGCTTCTACGCAGAGTCGGCTCTGCTTGGGCTGAAGTCCAAAGTGTCCAGAATAGCTCAAGCGCTCGGGCTGTGCATCGGGGGCAGAGCACTTGCCTCCCAGTGGGAGGCCTGCGCTCCATCCAGCACTTAGGAAAAAAGGATAAATGATGTTACGGAACTTCAGTCTCAAGATAACTCTTTAAAAATAAAACCAAACAGCACAACTACCTGCAGGGAGCAGAGCTCTTCCCCCGCCCTCCTCCCTCATGGCCAGCCCTGCTGTTGTCTAGGGCTGAAGCCGGCAGCCTTGGGTACCCCACTCCTACGCTCTGTTAGTTCTTTTCAGAAGCCGTGTGCCAAGCCCAGCATGGAGAACCTCCAACAGGAGCATCCTGAAGCTTCTCTAACACAGCAGATCCCCTTGTCTCCCTGCTCCACTCAGAAGAGAAATCCCCACCAAACGGGAACTATTAGTGCCACAGCCCAATAACTGGGGACACCAGTTGAGAGCGGGGTGAGCACAGAAGGCCCTCACATGGGCTCTCACCTTAGTCATGACCCTACCCTGTGGAAGAAATCTACCGTTTCAACTTTTAAACACCTCCGTGCAAGCTTCAGGAGACAAGTCAGAACACAGACAGCAGCTTCACCCACGACACCTGAGGCACAGTAGTCTGGTCTCCAAATGTCCTTATGGGGGTTTCTGGGGACAAGTGTGCTGGGACTAGACTTCATTCTGAAAACGTCCACTAGGTGTCCTTTATTTACTGCGGCTAATCTACAGAGGCTCCACCTGTGCTCTCGTGGCCTGTGACCACGGCAAGTGGGCCACGGCTGAAGTCTGGCAGGGCACGATGAGTGCATGTCCCGGGTTGTCTGGCTGAGCACTGCTGAGGTCACCCCCTTCCTCTGCCCCATCTACAGACAGTCTGAGCTGAGCAGGATTAGGGAAAGCGAACAACATCAATTCTACCATGCCTCATACTCTGAGTGCTGTGATTAGAGGTGTGAGCCAGCATGCCCCGATATTTTTTTCCATATTTGAGACAAGGTTTTGCTTTGTAGACCCAGCTGTCTCCTCAAACCTGTGATCCTCCTGCCCAGGCCTTCAGTGTGTTTGGACTGTAGGCACACAGCAACAGACTTTGATAATTGAAGTCAGCTTCCCAGAGGACTCACTACTTATTCTTAGACTCATTCGTTACTAGTGGATAATGGGATGTTCCCCTCATTTCAGACTTCCTTAGAAAAGAGAAGACATTTTGGAAGTCAAAGCTGGGTGTGGTGGCATGTGCTTGTAGTATCAGCACCCAGAGGTCTGAGGCAGGAGGCTGTGAGTTCCAGACTCTCTGAGGTTAGCTGTGAAGCACTGTCTTCTGCATGGGACATGGATGATACACACATGAACACACAGTCATAGTGGCTACCTGCACAGGACTGGGCCCATCAACCTTCCATTGTGGATAGGGAAGAATTCATGAGGCCCTATCCCTCTCCCTGGAGAGCTGTAGGCAGTTAATGGTTGCTGGGATACAAAGAGTCATACTCCTTAGTGGTGTAGCTGCTGATAAGCAGCTCAAATAAATAATCTTTTCCTAATGCTTATGCAAGCTTCGCTGACTAAATACTGCGGGACACACACAGAGCCAAGACAGTGAGAGCAGGGTTAGGGGAGACGAGGTTCAGCAGGAGGGAGAGGGAGAGGACAGCAGAAGGTGAAACTGAGAAAACACGGTCAAACAGTCCCCGAGGATTACTACCCACCGCTGCAGAGGGTGGCGAGGAAGAAGGAACAGTGCAGGGCTTAGGCAAAATCCCCCAACGACGTGTGTCAGGCTAGCCACCCAGGACAGGTCT
>CABHPP010140537.1:0-35448 GCA_902168425.1 Peromyscus attwateri | reverse complement strand
CTTCTTCTTCTTCTTCTTCTTCTTCTTCTTCTTCTTCTTCTTCTTCTCGTACAGGGGAAGCTTCTCCTCACAGGAAATATGGAATCCAGATAGACAGCCGCTTGCTCCTCGGACACCTAAAAAAAATGGGACTGACCCGAGTTTACCACCTGGGATACCCAATACCCATCAACCCCAAACCTGGATGTGAGAATTCAGATAAACCATGAATGGAAAACTCTATCTTTCAGGTGGTCCTCTGCTCTCTTATGTCCCTTCCAAACAATATAGGACAGTTAATTATGGGTCTAGGGGAGGAACAGATGGGACAATGTAGGTCTAGGGAAGGAACAGATGGGGGTCAGTGAATCAGGTTGTAGAGAAGACTGGCTAGAAAAAAAAGCATTCAGGGACAATATTATGCCTGCCCTGCCCATGGTTGAGTCATCCTGCCAAAGATAAGGTACCTGCATCACGTCTTCAAATCATTGGTTGCTCGTACTAATGATTTGAGTAAGTATACCTCCTCTGACTCATTGGAAAGTCTCACCCCCCAGCTCTATGTTCACTGGTCTACCCTCAGGTATATACTTATAAGGGAAAAGAGGGAAAAGCTCATTTTGGCCTTGACTTAATGTTAACAAATGTCAAATAGGCCCCAGTTCTGGTACTGATCTCAGTAACGGGCAGGAATAACCAGTGCAACTGCTCTTGGCATCTCAGTCTTGACTATTGGAAACCCAAAATTAGGGAACTCAGTTCCCAGATAGACTTAGAACTAGTCCATTTGGAGAATTCTATTTCCAGGCTGGAGAACCAAGTTGACTCACTCGCAGAAGTAGTCCTACAGAACTGAAGGAGGGTAGACCTCCTTTGTATGAAACAGGGAAGACTTTGCATAGCTTTAGGAGAAACTTGCTATTTCTATACCATCCAATTGAACCTGTCCGAATGGACTCCCCATAAAATAGTCAACTTCTTCAAGGAATGCTGTCTACTCCTCAAAGGTAGGGCTACTTTCTGGAACATATTTACATTTTCCTTCTGCTGGAAATCTTTTTCATCATTGAGTGCTGTAGGCTTTGTTTTGTTTTGTTTTTTTCCTCTGAATACTTTAAAGTATATCTGTGCAGGCTGCCCACATATAAGTACTTTCTGCACATCTTCATCACTGGTGTCACTCTTTGAGGACATATCAACAATGCAACAAACCATGACTAGTTTTCAAAGTATAGTTTATGTGCTACTTCCTTCAAGAGATTTTTATTTCTCTTTTCTATTTAAAATGTAGCTGGCATGTTGCTGTAGTCGGCAGGTTTCTCCGGTCAACCAAGCCCCTGCAGTCCTGTGGCCTGCTTATAAAATAATCACTCAGAAGCTTATTTGAATTGTAACTGCTTGGCCATTAGCTCAGGCTCATTACTGACTAGCTCTTACACTCAAATTAACCCATAATTCTTATCTATGTTTAGTCACATGGCTTGGTACCTTTTCTCAGTTCTGCCTTGTCATCTTGCTTCCTCTGTGTCTGGCTGGCAATTCCAGACTCTGCCCTTCCTCTTCCTGTGTCTCTCTTGGATTTCCTGCCTGGCGATAACCTGACTCACCATAGGCCAGAGCAGCTTCTTTATTAACCAATCAGAGCAACACATATTCACAGCATACAGAAAGGCGTCCCACAGCATGTTGGTATACTCCTTTAATTCCAGTACTTAGGAAGTAAAGAAAGACAAATCTCTGAGCTCAAGACTAATCTGCTCTATATAGCAAGTTTCATGCTAGCCAAGGCTACCCACATAGTAAGACCATGTCTGAAAAAATAATTATTATTTATTTAATTAATTAATAAAATAGAAGTGTACCTGAATTTAAATCCTAGCTCCACAAAATCTTTATTGTATGATTTTGTAGTCATTGCTTAACCTCTCAATGATTCTTGTATGTGAAAAATAGTAATGGTATAATTTCAAAGATTAAATGGGATCATAGGAGCAAGGTTTCTCATGCAATACTATAAAATCAGTGTCACAGTTATCTATTTTTTAAGGACCAATCTGTTATTGCTGTTAATGCCATGGCTATGTAGTATAATATTAATAGCTTGGCTATTAAATTGACACAACATTAAGTCAACATAACAAAATCTTACTTGTTTAGTCAATCAACATGTTTTCATGAATATGAGATTTTTGGTTCCATTATCATAATGCTTAAAACAGGTAATTTTGCACATTATGATGCCAATTTACTTTGCTTTCTTTTGTTTTCCAAATAAGATTCTAAACATTCTGTTTAGTGGTAACACATTTGAGCTTATGTGGGCTTATAGACAGTGATGATAACCAAGAGCCTGATAGTTTACTTTCAGCCTGGTCAGAGAGGAATGCCTCACCTCCCTGGTCCCAAGTCATCAGAGGGATGCTTCATGCTTCTACAATAAAGAATAACATAACACATCTACATTACCTCTTTCCTGGCATAAGTCCACCAAAGATCCTGGCACAAGTCCACCAGAGAAATCTGTTTGCTATTCTAAAATAATATGGATATCTTCCCAGAATTAATTTCAGAGAGAAGAATTGAGCATATTCTTAGATTTTTAGAGGGTCATTTTCTCCAGTTTTTTTTTTTTTTAATGGATAGAACTTAAAGATCTTGTTATAAAAGTCTTCAGGGAAAGGCAGTTCTCTGAGAAATCTCAGTTTAGAATTACCTCATCTGAATGCTATCTGTTGCCATATGTTTGCTTGGCCTGGATTCCATTCAGTGAGGTACATTCTTCTGAGAGAAACAAAGTTAACAGCAGGGAGGGTGCCAGTCATCAAATGCCAAAGGTCTGTGTCAATTCTTATTTAGCTTTTTAAAGCAACATTGAATGATCTCTTGCTTCATTGCTTTAAAACCACTGAGAAGGCAGTGTGATTAAAATCTGTAAACCCTGTTCTGCTTTCTGTGAAAACATTGCCTCCTTTTTTCCTTGAAGAAAACCCACAACTCCTCTCCTGTTCACAACTCATTTTCAATCTAAAATGCATGTTCTGGCTTATTTTCTTATGTTCATATCATGTTTCACGACTTGTTTGCTTCTCACTTCCTTGTGGGGATTGGACCTTGTTGTGAAAACTGAAGATATTTAATAAAACAGCACACGAGAATCACAGTCGCTGACCCATAGGGTGCATCCGCTGTCAAAAGACCATGGAAGAGAGAGAGGGTGGGAAGAATATAAAACAAAAGCAACGGGTAAATGAATTAGTGCAAAATTATCACCGTTACCTGAAAGCAAATTGATGGTGGAGAAATTTTAATGCCAAAGAATTAATATCTGCGTTGTCACAATTCAATTTATACAATTCATAAAAATATAATTACTGAGAAATTGGTGGGGTATAATTTACTTATTTATTTTTCTTTGTCATGTGTATGGGTGTATGGCTTGCATATGTAAATGTGTCCCATGTGTGTTCCTGGTGTCTGTGGAGACCAGAAGATTCCCTGACAGTTGTGAGCTGCTGTGTGGGTTTTGGGAATGGAATCCTGGTCCTCTGGGAGGGTAGTAAGTACTCCCAACTGCTCAGTCCTTCCTCCATCCCTTGATAATTTGTTTTAAGGAGAACTTTTGAGAATTTGAACATAGAAGTACATCATTGAAAAATAATGTTTTCCTTTTTTTTGAATTTATTTTATTTTATTTTACAATATAATTCCTATGATTGACACTTGGTTGAAGGTGTCTAAGAATAAAAGACTGTATAAATTGTTATGGCCATAACCATACAGCAAACTTAAAGACTATTATTTATTCTAAACCAAGTAGCTAGTCACCGATGAACCAGAATGGGCCAGACCAGAGGTTGTTTGTCCCCTGATTTAACTGCCCATTTCTCACTCTGACCAAAAAGAGGTGCTATAAGTGTGTTAAGGAGAATTAGACCTCCTAGATGACTCCAATGTATGTCCCACCCTTCTGATGCTGTTGGATGTATAGATAGCATCCCTGAAAAGAATACACTGACAAGATATGTCTAGACACCACACACACACACACACACACACACACCCTGTTTAAGAACAAACCTGAACTGAAATTGCAGTAGGAAGCAAGTTTGGGATCTATTTCAATGACTCGTCAAAGACAAAAATGAAGTGACAGGCTTCCTATGCACCAGTCTTCTCAAGGTGCTTTGCACTAGTGTGTTCTTGTCCTGCCCACAATAAACTGAAGTGATTTGCATTACGCCACCCCCCAGATGGAAACATGGAGACACGGGTGATATGATGAACATGTCTAAGATCGCACAGAGTTGTGTTGGGGTTTTAATCTAATCAGGTTGCAGAGTGCACTCTCTTAATTGTGCTTGCGGGTTTCTGATACCTATTCCACAAAGGTGAGTCTTATGGTGAAATTGGAATTAGCGGTAACACCTTGTGGCACCCTTTAACGCTGCTCTTTGCTGGAGCAGTTATTCTATCTGGACCTACAGATGGCTTCTACTTACCTTGTCACTTCTGCTTTCTTCTCATAAATCCAGATCACAAGTACCATACATCTTCATCAAAGAACTGATAGGCAGAACACTGTGGTTGCCAGAGACTATGTTCTTCCTTGCTTTTCTTGTTAGTGTGCATGCATACCTGTGTGCATGCACCCACAAGCACATGGAGCGAGCTCGTGCATACCCACATGCCTGAGCGCATTTAAGCAGGACAGAGGACAAAATCATGAAATTAGTTCTCTCTTTCCAGCTTTACAAGGGTTCCAGGAGTCAAGCTCTAATTGAATTTGTGCATCAAAATCATTACATACTGAGCCACCTAGCCAGACCCATCCATCTTCTTAATATAACATCTGACTGACTTTTAGGAATCAAAACGCACCTGATTTTAAGCCATTTTATCATTAATAAAGCCATCCACAGTTTCTCGGGAATGATCTTTTATTTGCTCATAAAAATCTACATGCTTCTGAAATTATCTCTTTCATTTCTCATATAGATAATTCATCTTTAAAAACTCATGGGTTGATGAGAAACTGCTACACCCTTACATGCTGGGATAGCCCAGAGCATCCCAACTGTAAATGACTCTTTTCTCATTTTTGGAGTACTTTAAGGGATGTGTTTTCATCTGTTTGTCAGACTTTGTGGCATGCCCTAAGTATTCATATGCAATTCAATACCAGCCCTTAAATATAGATTCGATTAAAATAATGGTGTTTCAGCTTAAAGAACTTAGAGCATAATGCGTATTTCTAAAGAATCCTCAGATTTAAAAAAAAAAAAAAAAAAAAACAAGAACAAAACCAAAAAAACCTACCTTTAACTCAGTTTAATCATTATCACTAAAACCACATAAACACTAATGTAGGGAAATAATTTATTTGATAAGCCATGCATAAGCAATAATTCACTAATTTTAAAATATCCAGTAACTTACCTAGAGATTCTTTTTAATCCTCTCTTCTTCACACTTCTTGTTTCTTTTCTGAGCATGCTCAATTTTGGTGTGTACTTCCATGCTCTCTCATCTTCCCCAGGATTGGACACAAAGGAGTCAGTTATTGCCTGCTGTCCTCAACGGAATCCTCTCTAATTGCATTTTAAAATTAACTACTAATGAAAGGCAAAAATGACTGTGGAACACTAGAGACAGACATAAAATAAAAAACTAGCAGGATTCATCTAAAAATATACAGAAAATATGAAAACTGGGGGCAATCTAATGGATTGTATGAATAAAATATTACGTAGCACAATCTGGAGCAAGTGGCTCATGATAAAATGAGTAATAGTTATGGAATTTAGATCTCTGTAGAAAAGGAGTTGCATTTTTTTACTAGGCCTATTTTTTCCCCTTTCCCACTCTTGTTAGTTCATTTAAAAAGTGATGAAAAGAAATCATTGCAAGTGCTGCTAAATGATTGAAGATGACTTCAGGGACGCGTTGAGCCTGCTCTCAGCTCCGGAATAATAGGCGAATGCCGAAAGGAGCCTTGAGAGAGCCGTCAGGGAAGTGTGCACAAAGCAGAAAGAAGCAGGTAAAAAGACTGCATGGAAAGGGGGACACTCTCTGGGGGACATTACAGATATTTCTTCAAAGCACCCGCTTCAGTGAACGCATTGAACAAGGGACTTAGCAATCCCATTTTTCTCTCTTTTAGTATCATTGTAAAATGCTGTTTCACATTAGAATCGACCTCTTCTGTTATTCCACTAATTATGTTTCCTGTTCTCTTTCAACAGCTCTCATAAAAGAATTCTAACAAATCATTTCTTTCAAGATTTGGGAGGGAAAGTTTAATATTAACAGTGGAAAAACTACTAGTTTACTATAATTCTCACACACAGACTCATTTGTTACCAGTATTTCTGAAGGAAAATGTGGAAGAATGGATAAGAAGGCCATTTATTAAGCATAATTCTTGTTTGTTTGTTTTTGGAAAGGGATAGGATAATAATATTTGAATTTTCTGTTTGAAATAATATATTTTTTATCAATTACAGCCACCATATTATTGGACAATAAAATTTAAAACATATTTACCCTGTATGTAAAGTATCATAGCCATTAAAAATAATTGAATGACCCCCAAATAAAAGCAATTTTATTTAGTGATTCCGGAAATACCGGCCTTGATTCTCCAAGCTGTACAATCTGGTATAACGCAGTTAGCCCTATTACCATTGATCTCTTTGTGTGTAAAACAGAGAATCAGGCTTGTCTTCCCTTTTTTCACGATAAATAAATGGAAGAACCTGTGTAAAGCGCCCTACACAGATGAAGTCTTAACGAGCTTCCATCTCCTTGGTGGCAAGGGTTAGGTAGCTGTTTCCCCCAGTTTGAAGCATCCTGTCCTAGGAGGAAAGGGGACGCTTATAAAACTCAGGAAGCTAGTGGGGCTTTGACAATACAAGAAGTTCAGAAAGTTATGACCCACACGACTTCTCCTCAAGATTGTGTTAAGTCGTGAACAAGTGTTGGGTGGGGAGGAGAACGCTCTTTGGTGGAGCTGCCTACAAGGTGGACAGTAAGCTCTTGGATGTAGCTTTCATATGTCACCATCCATGGTCAGGTGGGATTCGCCATGATGTAACTGCATGTGGGTCACTTCTGCATCTGTAGGCAACCTCTCTTCCATGCTTCTGTAAGTAATCTAAACTCATTAGTTCATGAAGCTAAAGTACAGTCACTTCTTCAGTGTGTTATTGGCATCCTGTCTGGGGTAGGCAAAGATTATTCTCAACTCCTCAAGAAAGACACAGCAGAGGCTGTGGATCTTGAATAGTCCTTTCTGACATTGAAGAGGCAGATGAGTTTTTTTAATTAGTAATAATAAAAAAAAGAAAAAATGAGTGACCTTTTTATTGACCGTGGTATAAAGGAATGTTTCTTAAATATAATGTTGATGGCTATAATTTATACAGTTTTGTTGAGTGAGATGAATAGAATATGAGGTTTTTACACTTATACAAACCAGTTATTAATAGTAACTTCAAATACTCAACATTAATTGTCATCTCAGCGTATAGTTGTTTTCTTCAGAGTATTAAAAAGAAATTAAGAAATTTCTAATGAGTACTCATTAGTCATCTACTCCCAGGAGTTTCTTTGAATTTGTTGCCTATGAGGTGGGATGACAGACCCCACAACTGAATAAACAAAGAAACCACACCATGAGTTTAAAATCTTGTTACTTCTCTTGTCCATTTTCTTCTTTCTGTACCCCTGTCAGTTCTTGTAAGTCAGAAGGAAATAGAACCAAGCAGCTCATATTATTTTCACCTGATGCTGGATTATAACCAGTGCTGTACTCTTGATCATATCAGAATATTGATTATAATAGACAGTCAGATATACATGCATGAACCCAAGTAAGTGGTGCATTTGCATTTTTACTTCTTGTATATAAGAAAATTCAAAACGATGTGGGTCTTGAGAGCTGCAAGGACTCTCTCATGAAAATGTTCTCATGAGGAAACCAGAAGAACAAGAAAGAACAAGAAGGCATCAAGATAAATAAACAAATCAGACATTTCCATTATGAAGTCCCCTTTATAAAACTAAATTTGATCTACTGCATGATCAAGCTATCCCATCTCTGAGAATATATCCAAAGAAAATGAAACCAGCATGCTAAAGACTTATCTACTCCCCATGTTTATTCACATCGGCTAAAAGAACAATCAGTTTATCTGTGCATGGACTGATGGCATGATTTTGAAAAGATGGTATACGCTTCAAGAATAAGAAAGAATAAAATTCTGTCACTCACAGCAAAATATTATCTTTAAAAAGTAGAAAGAAATTGAAAAGCAAAGATTGTGTAGCTTTTCTCATAATTGGAAGTTAAAACAGTGATCTCAATGCAGAAGATACGAAAAGTGATTACAAAAAACAAACAAACAAAAGGCAGAGAGGAGGGGAGTAAGATAACAAATACCAAAACAGTCAGCAGGATAAAATTCTAGTGCCCTTCTGCACAGTAGGGTCACTGGAGCTGGCAGTATCCTTTTATGTATTTTATGAAGAACTAGGGATGAGGAGCTAGAAGGCTTTAAATATAAAGGAATGATAAGAAGAAAAAATGTTTTTTCATTTATATGTATTGTGTGCAAGTATTGAAGCATCTTGCCATAACTTACAATTTTGTATGATTATTTTGTATAAATTTAAAAAAACTAAAATGTTTTACAAGGAAATAGATTTTTTAAAAAATACAGTTACTGTCAGCTTTTCAATATTGAGCAAATAAAAGAGTAGAGCCAGTGCCTGTTCAGTACAGCCATGGGAAAATGTTTTGAACAGCCCAATCAAACTGATACAGCAGAGAATAGCATGTCAGTGAAAACATAAAACCAAGTCACTGCAGACTGCCAGCACTGAAGAGATGCTTAGTTCCTTAGAATACAGCCATGGAAGCAACCAAGATAAAAGCCAAAGACAGAAATGAGAGCAGTGGAGAGCTGCAGGGCCATTTCAAGAAAGCCCAAATTACAAGTAATTCAGATCTCCCATGAGAGGAAGAGGGACACAGAGTAAACATAACACGAAGAGGAGATGGCCTAAATTCTTCAAAATTAAGTAGAAACAGTAGATCCATAAAGCCTGAAAAGACCAATAAGTCTCGAACACAAAAACAAAGAAAATTATACCAGGACACATCAAAATCAAATTACTTTAAAAATTGATATTTAAAGAATCTTTAAAGCAGACACAGGAAAAGTGTGCACATGACCCACACAGGAACAAAGTATGTTCATATTGTGGCAGGTCTTAAAATATCAGGAAAAGAAAAGTCAGTCAAATTCAAAACATACCAAGAATAATTAAAAAAAAAGTAGAAACTTATCCAGAGGCACAAAACTAACAGTGAGCGTACATTTAAAAAATTGTGTATGTGTGAATGGGATTACATAGAGCATGTACACATGCATGCTCACTCTTCTCTAGGCAAAAGGAAAATAATAGCAATTGAAAATCTGAATCTATGGGTGGAGAAGGAAAAGAGATAGAAATGACAAAATCATAGATGATGGATGGGTGGATGGATAGATATGTAGGTAGATAGATAGATAGATAGATAGATAGATAGATAGATAGATAGATAGGAAGGAAGGAAGGAAGGAAGGAAGGAAGGAAGGAAGGAAGGAAGGAAGAAAAACTGAAAATTTCAAAAAGTTAGAGTTATTTGTAAAAGGTAATTGGGTGTTCAAAGCAAGCATAGCCATGTATTTAGTGTCTAAAACTGCACAGATACAATTTACCCACTCTGGGACATTCTGCCTTCTAGATTTACCTAATTCACCTTCTTAATCTCTGTTGTGCCCTGATATATTTCATATTTATTTTATGTTTTAGCCCAAACATAAATAAACAAAAAGAAAAAATATATATTCATCTAAAATTGAGGTGGACAAGTTTGTGATACGAGGTCCAACAGATTATTGCAAACAACAAAATGATTTTTATTTTAGTTTATTGAGGTATACTTGACATACAGATATGTGAAGTGCACAATTGTAAGATTTGGTATTCTCAAAGAACTTTCCCTGTAAAAATACAAGGAGCATGCTCACAGAATGAAGGTGAACATAAGGGTTCCAGAAGGTGACATCTCCATTAATCTAGAAATCAGAAGGTGGAAATTTTGACAGATATTAAGGGGGAGTGTGTGCCCCATCCAACCAGCAAATTATTTAAATTATCTTTGTAACTTCATATTTTTTGTTTTTTACAATATGGAAAAAGATGGCCTGGCTTTCAAATAGTAGGAAAAGTCTGATATTTAGCCCTGAGTGTGAGATAGCAAATAGTTCTACCGCAGTTCCATGGAACTGGCAGAAGACAGAGCCTCCTGGGTCAGAGACAGAGGCAGGGTTTTATTTCTGTTCCTAGAATGCCATTCTCAAGAGACCAATACAAAACCCAGATGACACCTGCATGCGTACAGGTGACAGACAACACAGGAGGGAAGCCTGAGCCCAGGAACCTCAAATCTTTTCTTTTAAACAGATAAGTATGTTTACCCTTTGCTCCAGAGACTCTAACTCTATACTCACACAGACATCAGTGGAAAACGCTCCCAGAACATTGGTCAGTCAATGCCACAAGATGCTTCAAGAAAAAGAAAACAACACTGAAGCTATGATGTGTCCCAGCAGTACCCATCCTTCACTCTCTATCATTTTGATCTCTGGAGAATTTCTCTTATTCACTTTTATTTTTAATTAAAATATACTTATGTAGTTTGCTCCATCCCTTTCCTCCCACCAACTCCTCCCATACCCCCTGTTCCCTCTCAAACTTAGTCATTTTTTATTGTTATTGTTACAGGTGTGTGTGTGTGTGTGTGTATTTGTGTGTGTGTGTGTGTGTGTGTGTGTGTGTGTGTGTGTGTGTGTGCTGCTCAGCACCATCTTCCAAAATGTTCATGGAGCCTTAGGTGCAGGAGCTGTTTTGTAAATGTACCAACTGGGGCTGAGCACACCACGATCAGCTCCCTCTTCATTTTTGATAAGTTGCTGTCTGTAATGACCTCCATCTGTTGCCAAGATACATTTTTTTGATAAGGGGTGAGAGCTACACTTATTTGTGGATATAAGGAGGATTATTTAGAATGTAGTTAGTACTTAACCCTGGTTTAGTAAAGTGAAAGTGGTAGATTTTCCCCTAAGATCCATGACTTAACAAGTTCTGGGTAGCTGATTAGATTTCCAGGGCTTGATTTCTCTTTTGTTGAGTCTGCCATAAATCCAATTAGAAAGCTATTGGTTACCATCAAGATATGAGTGCCACTATTACCTTCTAGCGATATCTTGTCATAATGGTCATTTTGGTTTGCCCACTTTACAGTTGGGTAGAACTATTGGCTGCTTACCTCCTTAGAAACTTGCATAGCACCTTCCCATACTGTGAAAGCCAGTCCTCAGGGAGGGGGCTTTCAGGTCAGACTCGGCTCAGATCCACTGAGTCCTGTGTTCAAAGTGCCCGGTGTCTTCAGCACTAGGCACTTCCCTTCAGTCTCTGAGGAAATCAACAGCAATTGCCTATATTGTTTTAGAAAACTCTTCTAAACCACTGGAAAGGAGGTTTCTAATGCCTGAGTATTGGATTTTTGTTAGACAGCCTATGGCTCTCATGGGGAGCATTTTCAGCCAAGTGGGATCACTTCATTTTAATTATATATGTATATATAAATACATATACTTACACATATTATATATAATTTTAGGTGAATAAAAACAGTGTGATTGCTTATGGTTTTTTCAGACATCCTTAGTGTTATTTTCCCTCCTCCCTGACTTTCCTTCAGCATTAATCTCCCTTTCTCAACTTAAGCCCTCCTCCCGATTTTTCCCATTCCCTCTTCAAATCACACACACCCAACTCTTCATCTTTTTAATGTTCCCCCCACCTCCTCCATGACACCTTCAGTTTCCTGATTTTTGCAGTTACTCATGTAGTCACAGGTTTTAGGTGGAAACACTTGCCACTAAGTCTTGGTGCTATGTGTAGTCAGAAGGTTTCTCAGGTCCTGCTGAGCACCCCGTGGTCCTGCAGCCCACTTATAAAATAATCACTCAGAAGCTTATATTAATTATAACTGCTCAGCCATTAGCTCAGGCTTATTACTGACTACCTCTTACACTTAAATTAATTCATGGTTTATATCTATGTTTAGCCATGTGGCTTGGTACCTTTTCTCAGTTCTGCCTTGTCATTTTGCTTCCTCTATGTCTGGCTGGTGACTTCTGACTCAGCCCTTCCTCTTCCCAGCATTCTCCAAGTTGCTCGCCCCACCTATATTTCCTGCCTGGCTACTGGCCAATCAGCATTTTATTAATCAGTGTACAAGAGCATTATTCCACAGCATACTCACATCTGAGGATTTGGAGCTAAGAACTACAAATGGGAGAACATGCAGTGTTTGCCTTTCTGGATCTTAATTACCTCACTCAATATATTACTTTCTGGTTCCATCCATTGACCTACCAATTTCATGATTTCATTTTTCTTTACAGATGATTAGTATTCCATAGTGCATATGTGCCACATTTCATATTTTCAATTAATAAGTTGAATAACATTTAGATTGTTTCATGAAAATGTCATTTTACTATTTCATTGGTCATTCCTAATAATTTGACTCACATAGGATTTAAACAAACCCTTTTGATATGTCACATACAAAATCTAATTAATGCTGCTTAGTACAGGATGAAAGTAATTTACAACCAAGCCCCAAGGGTCCTGGAACCAAATAAGAAATGTCATAAAGTAATAGGGTCTGCCTTTGAATGGATGTATATTAGTCTGTTATAGCAGAATTAAGAAAGTACTGTAGACTGGGTAGATTAAATAACAAAATATCATTTTCAAGTCCCAGTATCCAGAAGTCCAAGACCAAGATTAGGTTCTAGAGGCTCCATTTCTCCTAAGGCTTCTTCTTTATTTAGAAATTAATGCTTTTTTCCCTCTGATGTTCTATCTTCTGTACATGTATCCTCAGTATCTCCATCTCAAATAAGAACCTCTAGCCATATCTTAGGGCCTCACATTGACATTACTATGAGTGAAGTTTCTTCTAAAAGCCTCTCTCCTTCCCTTGTATGTGGCTGTCTTCACATGGTGCTTTTTCTTCTTGTGTCTGTGTCGTTTCTTTGTTTTATTAACACAACAGCCATATTGGATTATGGCTCACTTTGAGGCCTTATTTAATTTAATCATTTAGTTAAAGAATGTGTTTCCAAGTGCAGTCACACTTTAAGATTCTATGGGCTAGGGCTTTAACAAACAAATTTGGAGGAGATGCAACTTAACTTAGAAATGAGGTATCATTTTATTTGACTATCTCTCTTGACCTTTATTTGGCCTGTGGCAAGTAATAGAATAAACAAGTGATTAAAGACTATGCACTGTTCAAGAAGGATCATTCTATCATCTATAGCAATCTTAGCCCAAGAGTGAAGGTTAATCCTAATGCCTTCCAGGACTTTAACTAAAGCCAAGGACAAATTTCTCACCATTCTTTTCAAACTGAATGACTCACATTGCTACAAACTGCCAACAAAGGACGTGTCAAAGTCTGTCTCAGAAACTCTCCAGAGTAAACAATGTAGAGTGGTTTTGGAGGAAAGTCTACAGTCATCTGAGGACATGATCTACTGATTGATTTCATTAAATGTTAATGGTCTCATGAAAGGATTTCAATGATACAAATAGCTGCATTTTTAGGAGGGATACAAACAAACAGAAAGGTACAAAAAGTTTGATTCCAGAGACACACTAGCTGACTCTGGAAAGAAAATGTTTACAAATGTCCCACATGTCATTAAAAAAACAGGATAATAGTGTCTGTGGCCTCATACTTGGCTGATGTACCTTGGGGTTCCTAGTTCAGTTCAATCCGGTGTATTTGAAGGGATTGCAATTAAGTCAGTCACTTCACAGAGATGTTACCTTATAGCACCAAATGGGTAGTCACAGATTAACTGAGACACTGCTGCAGAGATGGAGATGTGCATGTATCTGGGTGCAGTGACAGATGTTTTTCATAGAAGGTACAGGAGAGCAGGACTATCCCTTGCTTTTCCAATTAGCTTCTGAGTATGGTTAGGGGAGCTAATCAATTTAGAGTCAAAAATCCAAGCCAAAGGCAGTAAACCATCACTTTGTTGAATTTAATGGTGACAGCCTGGAAACACCATGGCACATTGTTTCTCTTTCAGAAGAAAAGTTCCCAGGTCCACAGTGAATGGGGGAAAAGTTTCATTTTCTTGCCTGAACCATGAGGGTCCAAGAATTCATTTCCATGTGCTGAAGTTATCATTCCTCCTCCACTGTCACAAAATGGATACATTTCATTGCAGTAGCTATGACTTGACCATTCTCAACCATTCCCTAATCATATCTTGAACTGTAATGTATAAGAATTTGTTACAAGAGGGGTAAGAGGATCTTTGTTAAACCTACAAAGATTTGCTGCATTCTGCTTCTGTTTTGGTCTTCAAGGTCTCTGAAGAACTCAGGCTGCTGGTATATTCAACCAAGTGCTTATTATTTTTAAGGTCAAGAACCAAGCAACCTCACCCAGAGAACCTAAATGCCTGGACCATTGATTAGTTTGAATACACTAGACCCCCTTTTTGACTAAGTGGCACCTGTGGTAGAAATTAAAGGAAAGGAAGAGGCCTAATATCCAAGAAAGGCCAGATCACAATTCCAAAGTTTTAAGTCTGCTCTTAGAATTTACTTCTTTATCATGATTGTTTTCTAATCCATTCATTTCCCAAGACTGCTATAACAAGTGATCACTAGGTAGTTTAAAACAGCAAAAGTTCATTGTGTCTCTCTAGTTGGCTGTATTTTACTCTTTGGTTATTGGTGGGGGGGGGGGGGGCACCACTCAGCTCCCAAATAAATCACACATGAAGACTTTTGCTTACTTATACATGCCCAGCCTTAGCTTGGCTTGTTTTTTGCCACCTTTTCTTAAATTATCTCATCTGTCTTTTACCTCTGAGATTTTATGTTTCTATATTTCTGTATATCTTTTCTTTCCTTCTTACTCTATGTTTGGCTAGGTGGCTGGCCCCTGATGTCCTCCTTCTTCTCTTGCTCCTTCTATTTATTTTCTCTGCCTGCAAGCCCCACCTATCCTTTCTCCTACCTTGCTATTGGCCATTTGGCTCTTTATTAGACCAATCAGGTATTTTAGACAGGCAAAGTGATATAGTTTCACAGAGTTAAACAAATGCAACATAAAAGAATGCAACACATCTTTGCATCATTAAACAAATGTTCTTCAGCATAAACAAAAGTAACATATCTGAAAATAATATTCTACAGCTTATCTCTTATGATTTGAATATTAAATGTCCTTTGAAGGTTCATGTGTTAAAAGCTTTGTCCCTAGGAGGTAGTGGTATTGAAAGGTGGTTGGATCATGAAGGCATCAAATGTCTTGATGGATTAAGACATTGATGAGTTCATAGCTGAGAGGGCTGTTACTATGCAAAGCCTTCTTGGGGGAAGTAGATCACTGAGGACATGCCTTTGAAGGGTTTATCGTGTTACTGACTTCTTGCCATATTTGCTACCTGATTGATGTAAGCAGCCTCCTCTTCTACCACATAAGGGGCATGGCAACACACATCTATAATCTCAGTGTGGAAAAAATGGAGACAGGCAAATCCCTGGAGCTTGCTTGCCATCTGGTCTAGCCAAGACAATGAGATCTATGTTCTGTAGATGACCATATCTCATAAATATTGAGATAGAAAACTGAATAAGACACCCATCAGTGCCAGCCTTTGACCTCCACATGCACACACATCCAAACAAACATAAATGGTGGACATGCATAATAACGCTTCTAAACTTTTTGTTCTATTCAAAGCTCTAAAGGCAAGTAGTCCATCATCCCTGAAGTCATGTGATTCATGTTTGAGAACACTTTCACTTAGCAGCCATAGACCTGTTGACCTCTGGCTCTAGCTGAAGGCTAGTGTCTTTTGGGTGACTTGACTTTGACCCAAATTGCGACACCATTTTAAACAAGTGCACCAGATCTTTGCTGCTATAACAGTCATCTCAAGTTTCCCCATCAGGCTAGGAGTAGTTTATGAGGCAGCAGATCTGGCCACAAGCATATATCTGCATTCTTGTGGGCCATTTATTTTTTACTATTGCACTTCCTTCTGATTTATGAACTCAAGCTGGGACAACAAGTTATCAAATACTAACCAAGAGTTTATTTGTGATTACCTGTGAGAGTTTGGCTAAGTAAAATATGAGTACTAAAATACCCACTACAAAAATTCTGATATCTTCATTCCATAACTTAATTTGTCAGGACAGAGATACTGTGGCACTGGCCAGCTCTTACTCTTCTTCCTTAACAAGCACTTCATGACTACTTATCTCCCAAATTGGTTCCTTGAGTTATTTTGCCAGGCTTCTAACAAAAAAGGGTCACAAATTTCCCTTGGATTACATTTAGTGTAGGAGCATTTCTGCTAGTGTCCAAAAGAAGATTTATGACTTGGGGTTCTCTAGAGAAAGAGAAAAAACAAGAAAAAATGAAAGGGAGAGAAGGGAGAAAATAATTTTAAGAATGTGACCCACATTACTGTAAGGGCTAGCAGGGCTAGCTAGCTAGTGGGGTTGGCATACTATAGACCCAAGAAGAATTTAGGCCAGTCATGAGTCTGAAAGCCCTCTGAAGGCAGGATACTTTCATTCTCAGGGCAATTCTCTGTTTTTATAGCCTTAAACAGATTGGATAACATTGCCATATTATAGAAATAATCTTCTTTATACAAGCCTATTGACTTAAATGTTAACTGTATCTGAAAATACATTCACATCTACATTGCAACTGATATAAAACTCATACCTGGATGTCATGGCAAGGCAAGTTGACTCAGAGTTCATCATTGCAGGAGTGGAACTGTCTCTTTACAGTTAAGAACTACTTGTTGATGTTGTTTGGTTTTCCCCCTCTTCTCTTCCCCTCCCTACTTGATCCTCGTGTTCCAGTATGCACCCCCCCCCATCTACTCTTTTTCTTTTCCTATGGGGATCTCTCTGTCCTCCCTAGTCCCTTACTCTATCCCTACCTCAGTGGTTCTATTGATTGTAGCTTGGTTATCATTGATTTAGCAGCTAATATCCACATATAAGCAAATACACGCCGTATTTGTTTTTCTGAATCTGGGTTACTTCACTCGGGGTGATTTTTTTCTATTTCCACCCATTTCCTTATGAATTTCACTTCTTTCTTTTCTTCTTTCCTTCTTTCCTTCCTTTCTGTGGTAGGGTGAAGCAACCTTTGGGTATATGCCCAAGAGCTGGATCTTGAAGTAGATTGACTCTGATATTCCTGAGGAACAGCCACATTGATTACCATAGAGACTGTACAAGTTTACAGTCCTACCAGCAATGGATGAGCATTTCCCTTACTACACATCCTTGCAAGCATGTGCTGTCCTTTGTTTTATTGATCCTAGCCATTCTGACTGGGGAACTTTGATAGGAATCACATTGAAGCTGTGGATTGCTTTTTGTAGGATATCCATTTTTACTATATAAATCCTACTGCTTCATGAGCATGGGAGATCTTTTCATCTTCTGCTATTTTCTTTAGTGTCTTTCTTCAATGACTTATAGTTTTTACCATACAAGTCTTTCACTCACTTGGTTAGAATTACCCCAATATATTTTATATTTTTTAGGCTATTGTGAAGGGTGTTATTTCCATGATTTCTTTCCCAGGTCCTTTGTAATTTGTATATAGGAGGACTACTCATTTTTGTAAGCTGATTGTGGATCCTGCTACTTTGCTGAAGTATTTATCAACTGTAGGAGTTCCTTGGTAGATTTTTTAGGGTCACTTATGTATACTATCATCTCATTTACAGGTAAAGATACTTTGACTTCTTCTCTTCCAAATTGTATTGCTTTAATCTCTTCCGTTGTCTTGTTGCTCTAGCAAGGACATCAAGTACATGTTGAATAAGTATGAAGAGAGTGGACATTCCTGATTTTAGTGAAATTGTTTTGAGTTTCTCCATTTAAGTTGCTATTGGCTATGGTCTTATTGTTAACTACTTTTATTATGCTAAGGTATGTCCCTTATATCCCTAATCTCTCCAGGAATTTTATCATGAAGGGGTATTGGATTTTGTCAAAGGTCTTTTCTGCATGTGATGAAATGATCATGTGGTTTTTGTCTTTCAGTTTATTTATATGGTGGATTACATGTATCAGTTTATGTATATAGAATCTTCCCTGCATTTCTGGGATGATGACTATGTGATCATAGAGGATGATCTTATCTATTTATTTACTTTTCTTTATTAAGAAATTTTTTTTATTCATTTTACATACCAACTACAGATCATTGTCTCATCCCTCCTCCCACTGCCCCCCATTTTTCCCCCCAACCCACCCCCAAACCTCTCCTCTGAAAAAGTAAGGCCTCCCATGGGGAGTCAGCAAAGCCTGGTATATTCAGTTGAGGCAGGTCCAAGCCCTTCCCCCTGCATCAAGGCTGTGCAAGGTGTCCCACCATAGACAATGGGCTCCAAAGAGCCAGCTCATGCATCAGGGATAGATCCTGATTCCACTGCCAGGGTCCCCTTAAACAGACCAATCTACACAACTGTCTTACTTATGCAGAGGGGTTAGTCCAGTCCCATGCAGGCTCCGCAGCTATTGGTTTAAAGTTCATGAGTTCCTACTAGCTTGGTTCAGTTGTCTCTGTAGGTTTAACCATCATGATATTGATTCCCCTTGCTCATAGAATCCCTCTTCCCTCTGTTTGACTGGACTCCTGGAGCTCGGCCTTGTGCTTGGCTGTGGATCTCTGCATCTGATTATATCAGTTACTGGATGAAGGTTCTGTGATGACAGGGTACGCACCAATCTGATTACTGGGGTAGGCCAGCTCAGGCACCCTCTCCACTATTGCTAGTAGTCTAAGCTGGGGTCATCCTTGTGGATTCCTGGGAATTTCCTTAGCACCAGATTTCTCCCTATCCCCATGATGTCTCCCTCTACCATGGTATCTCTTTCATTGCTCTCCCACTCCAACTCTGATCCTGCTCAACCATCCCATTCCCTTATGTTCGCATCCCCCATCCCCTACCTTGCATTGCCCTCTCCCAGCCCCAGTTTATGCATGGAGATCTCATCTATTTCCCCTTCCCAGGGTGATCCATGCATTCCTCTTAGGGTCCTCCTGTTATCTAGCTTCTCTGGAGCTGTGGGTTGTAGTCTGGTTATCCTTTACTTTATATCTAGTATCCACTTATGATTGAGTACATACCATGTTTGTCTTTCTGAGTCTGGGTTACTTCACTTAGGATGATATTTTCTAGTTCCATCCCTTTGCCTGCAAATTTCATGTTGTCATTGTTTTTTACTGCTGAGTATGCTGTGGGATATCTTTTTGTATGCTGTGAATATATGTTGTTCCCATTGGTTAATAAGTAAGCTGCTTTGGCCTATGGCAGGCAGCTTAGAGGCAGGCAGGAAGTCCATGGAGAGAGACAGGAAAGAGAAAGGTAGAATCTAGAGAGAGGCAGGCATGCTGCCTAAGGAGCAATATGCCAGCAGATTGGGAAAGCTATGAAACATGTGGCAAAACATAGATTAATAGAAATGGATTAATTTAAGATATAAGAGATAGCTAGCAAGAGGCCTACCATAGGCCATACAGTTTGTAAACAATATTAAGCCTCTGAGTGATTATTTTATAAGTGGCTGTGGGACCTCGGGGCCAAGTGGGACCAGGAAAGCCTTTCTGGCTACATGAGTAGTACTCCATTGTGTATATGTACCACATTTTCCTTATCCATTCTTCGGTTGAGGGGCATCTAGGTTGTCTCCAGGTTTTGGCTATTACAAATAATGCTGCTATGAACATAGTAGATCAGATGTCCTTGTGGTATGATTGAGCATTCCTTGGGTATATACCCAAGAGTGGTATCATTGGGTCTTGAGGCAGATTGATTCCTAATTTTCTGAGAAACCACCATACTGATTTCTAAAGTGGCCATACAAGTTTGCATTCCACCAACAGTGGAGGAGTGTTCCCCTTGCTCCACATCCTCTCCAACATAAGTTGTCATTAGTGTTTTTGTTCTTAGCCATTCTGACAGGTGTAAGATGGTATCTCAGAGTCGTTTTGATTTGCATTTCCCTGACAACTAAGGATGTTGAGCAATTCCTTAAGTACCATTTGAGATTCTTCTGTTGAGAATTATGTGTTTAGCTATGCAGCCCATTTTTTACTTGAATTGTTTGGTATTTTGATGTCCAATTTCTTGATTTCTTTATATATTTTGAGATCAGCCCTCTATCAGATGTGGGGTTGGTGAAGATCTTTTCCTATTCTGTAGGCTGTCATTTTGTCTTATTTACCATGTCCTTTGCCTTACAGAAGCTTCTCAGTTTAAGAAGGTCCCATTTATTAATTGTTGCTCTCAGTGTTTGTGCTACTTTTGTTATATTTGGGAAGTAGTCTCTTGTGTCAATGTGTTCAAGACTAATTCTCTTCTATCAGGTTCAGTGTAACTGGATTTATGTTGAGGTCTTTGATCCACTAGGATTTGAGTTTTATGCATGGCGATAGATATGGATCTATTTTCAATCTTCTACATGTTGATATCCAGTTATGCCAGCACCATTTATTGAAGATGCTTTCTCTTCTCCATTGTATAGTTTTGGCCTTGTTTGTCAAAAATCAGGTGTTCATAGGTATGTGAATTAATGTAAAGGTCTTCAATTTGATTCCATTGGTCCACATGTTGGTTTTTATGCCAATACCAAGTTGTTTTTAGTACTACAACTCTATAGTAGAGCTTGAGGCCAGGGATGGTGATGCCTCCTGAAGTTGCTTTAATGTACAGGATTTTTTTTAAGCTGTCCTGGGTTTTTTGTTTTTCCATATGAAGTTGAGTATTGTTTTTTTGAGGTCTGTGAAGAATTGTGTTGGGATTTTGATGGGGATTGCATTGAATCTGTAGATTGTTTTTGGTAAGATTGCCATTTTTACTATGTTCATCCTACCTAACAATGAGCATGGGAGATCTTTCCATTTTCTGGTATCTTCTTCAACTTCTTTCTTCAAAGACTTAAAGTTCTTGTCATACAGGTCTTTCACTTGCTTCATTAGAGTTACCCCAAGGTATTTTATATTATTTGTAGCTATTGTAAAGGTTGATTTTTCTCTGATTTCTTTTTCAGCCATTTATCATTTGTATATAGGAGAGTTACTGATTTTTTGTTGTTGTTAATCTTGTATCCTGCCACATTATTGAAGTTGTTTATCAGCTGTAGGAGTTCCCTGGTAGAATATTTGGGGTCACTTATTTATACTATCATATCATCTTTCAATAGCAAAAGTTTGACTTCTTCCTTTCCAATTTGTATCCCTTTGATCTCCTTTTGTTGTCTTATTACTCTAGCTAGGACTTTAAGTACTATATTAAATAGATAGGGGAAAGTGGACAGCCTTGTTTTATTCCTTAATTTAGGGGAATCACTTTTAGTTTCTCTCCATTTAATATGATGCTGGCTGTCACCTTGCTATAAATTGCCTTTATTATCACATTCAAACTCAACTCCCATCTTTATTTCATTAGTCATTATTATTATTCTTCCTTTTGCCTCAAATTTCTACTGACTTTTAAAAATTATTTTCTCTTACAAGTAAAGTTAAAGGTCTTTACACAAACACAGGCATAATGGTGCATGCTTATACCTAGTACTTGGGAGGCTGAAGCAAGAGAATTGCTGTGAATTTGAGGTTGGACTAAGCCATAAAGCAAGTACAGGACCAGCCAGGCCTATACATAAGATCCTGTCTCAAACTCTCCTTCAAAATATTTTTCAAACTAAATTGCAAGAATTGTTAGTAATTGGATAACTATTTCACTGAATTCATAAAAATTTTGGTAGAATTGACATTGTTACAATTTCAAATTTCCCATAAATATTTAAATTGTGACAATTTTCACTTATAAACAATGAAAATGTAAATTAACATCAACTAAAATTTATTTCAAATTTCTAATGCAAAATTAAATCAAAATACATGCACTATTTATAAAGATTATTTACTTTATTTTATGTGGATGAATGCTTGCCTGCATTATATATAAGTGCACTGCTTGTGTGTCTGGTGCCTATGGAGGCCAAAAAACAAAAGATGGGGTAAGATCCCCTGGAACTGGAGTTGCAGTTTGTTGTGAGCTGTCATGTGGGTGCTAAGAACAGAACCTAGGTCCTAAGGAACAGCAGTCAATGTTCTTAACTAATGATCTATTGCAGCTAGAGTTTTCCTGCCTGGCCCACGGTCAGGACAAATCTCTTTAACCCACCAGTTCCACAGCCGCTCAGACCCAACCAAGTAAACACACAGAGACTTATATTGCTTATAAACTGTATGGCCGTGGCAGGCTTCTTGTTATCTAGTTCTTATATCTTAAATTAACCCATATCTATTAGTCTATAAGTTGCCACATGACTCGTGGCTTACCAGTACCTTACATCTCGCTTTTCATGACAGCAGCTGGGAGCATCTCTCTGACTCAGCCTTCCACTTCCCAGAATTCTCCTCTCTCCTTGTCCCGCCTATATTTCCTGCCTAGCTACTGGCCAATCAGTGTTTTATTTATTAACCAGAGCAACACATTTAACATACAGAACATCCCACAGCACTCTGTCTCTTCAGTTTATAAATATTGCTAAATTTTTCATCAAAAAATTGGATCAGCCTAATGTCCCATCAATGGTGTGTGTGTGTGTGTGTGTGTGTGTGTGTGTGTGTTTGTATACTTCCCAATGCCTTCCTTAATATTACATATAAAATTTTAAGCTATTTTATTCTTCTCTGGTAGTTAAAATAGCATTTATGGTAGCTTTATCTGCAGGTCCCTGCGATGTATGTGTGTGTGTATGTATGTATATATACATATACATAACTCATCATTATAATGTCTGTCTGTCTGATGTGTTTGTGTGTGAATGTGGACATGTGTATGTCATGATGCACACAGGGAGGTCAGAGGGCAATTCTTGGGAGTCACTTTTTTTCTTCTATCTTGGGATGTGGAAATGACACTAGACCTTCAGGCTTGTGCAGCAAGCCATTCTAATATCTAACAAAATAGACTTCAAACTAAAATTAATCAAAAGAGATAAATAAGAACACTACATATTCAGCACAGGAAAAAAAATCCATCAAGATGAAGTCTTAATTCTGAATATTTATGCCCCAAATACAAGAGTACCCGCATATGCAAAAGAAACATTACTAAAGTGGATGATCTTTTTAATGTGTTTTTTGATTCAGTTTTCAAGTATTTGATTGAGAATTTTTGCATCTATGTTCATAAGGGAAAATGGTCTGTAATTCTCTTTCCTTATTGGGTCTTTATATGGTATAGGTATCAGGGTAACCATGGCATCATAAAATGAATTGGGCAATATTCCTTCTTTTTCCATTTTGTGGAATAATTTGAGGAGTA
This sequence comes from Peromyscus attwateri, assembly GCA_902168425.1. Taxonomy (NCBI): domain Eukaryota; kingdom Metazoa; phylum Chordata; class Mammalia; order Rodentia; family Cricetidae; genus Peromyscus; species Peromyscus attwateri. Next base: position 11,932 of record CABHPP010140537.1, on the reverse strand, counting down.
TTGGCATTAATTATTCTTCTTTGAAAGTCTGGTAGAATTCTACATTAAAAATATCTGGATCTGGAATTTTATTTCTGTGGGGAGGTGGTTGTAGACTTTTAATGACTGCTTTTATTTCTCTAGGGATTATAGGTCTGTTTAAATTGCTTATCTGATCTTGATTTTATTGGGGTAAGTGCTATGTAATTCAGAAAATTATCTATTTCTTTTAGATTATCTAATTTAATGAAGTACAGGTTTTTAAAACATGGTCTTATGATTCTCTGAATTTCCTCAGTGTTTGTTATGTCCCCCTTTTCATTTCTAATTTTGTTAGCTTGTGTATTTTCTGTCTGCGTTTTAGATAGTTTTGCCAAAGTTTTGTCAATACTACTGATTTTCTCAAAGAACCAACTGTAGCATGAATCTTAAAGAGTCTTATTAATAAAATCAAACCTGAGCCGGGTATTGGGGTGAACACTGGAAGGTCAGAGGGACAGAATAAGCCACAGCTATCTCACTTGGCCGGATCCTCAACTGGTCTTGCTTCCTCAGACTGGAAGCCTCTATGTCCTCATATCCAAATGACTCTCAGCTGAACTGCTGCTAGAAGCCTGAATGCTTAACCAGGCCAAATGCTTCTCCAGGCCAAATGCCTCTCCAGGGCAAATGCCTCTCCAGGGCAAATGCCTCTAGTTTCTGGTCCTCACGCCTTATATACCTTTCTGCTTTCTACCACCACTCCCTGGGATTAAAGGCTTGCTTTCTGGGATTAAAGGCGTGGGTCACCATGCTTGGGTGTATCCTTGAACACATGGATTTCTGCCTCTGGAATGCTAGGATTAAAGGCGTATGCTGCCACTCCCTAACCTCTATGTTTAATATTGTGGCTGTCCTGTTCTCTGACCCCAGGTAAGTTTATTAGCATACACGATATTTTGGGGAACACAATACCACCACAACCAACTCTTTATTTTCATTGATTTTGTGTATTGTTTTATTTGATTTTTTGTTTCTATTTTACTAATTTCAGCATTGAGTTTGGTTATTTCTTGCTGTCTGCTCCTTTTTGGTGTGACTTCTTCTCTTTGTTCTAGAACTTTCAGGTGTGCTGTTAAGTTACTAGTATGAGATCATTTGGTGCTATGAACTTGCCTCTTATAACAGCTTTGTATTCTATTGATGAGTCTTGCCTCTGAGGTTCCTGTTTAAGTTACTAAATTTTTCATTTCCAGATTTCCCTCGGTTTGGGTTTCATTTATTGATTCTATTTCTACTTTCAGGTCTTGAACTGTTTTATTCACTTCCTTCCACTGTTTGTGTTTTCATATTTTTCTTTAATTGATTTATTAATTAAGGACCTCTATCATATTTAGAAAGGCTATTTTGACGTCTGTATCTTATATTTCAGCCATGTTGCATTTTTAAAGGCCTACTGTAATAGAGTGGCTGGGCACTAGTGGAGACACATTGTCCTGGCTGTTATTGATTGTATTTTTATGCTGATGTCTAGGCATCTGAGCTTTGGGATGATCACAATTCTAGTTGCTGATATCTGGTCTTGTCTTGTTAAGTGGGTGTTTTGTTCCTTGTTTTCTGTTTTTCTCTCTGGTTCTTAGGAGGGTGTGGTGGCTGTGTGTTGCCTGGTAGGGGAATGCTTCTGTGATCTTCCCAGGTGTGACCAACAGGGGTTCTGGGTACAATGTGTTTCTAAGTATTGTGAGTTGTCATGCAGGAATGGGGATAGACTAGAAGAGAGCTGGTGATGAAGTACTCCTAACCACCTGAGGGGCAATGCCCAACAACCAGAATGTTATTTGGCTTCCAGTCACTCTGTCTGCTTCCTCTTCAATAGCACACAGTGAAGTACATGGACACTCATTCCTAGTTGACCCTAAATTCTCTGCTAATCTAATATGTTTCTCTTCAATATCAACAGTCAGCTGACATGAATTCTGTCACTTATTTTCCAGACTGAATACCTTTCTCAACATAGTGTCTTCATTACTAATGTCAAAAACTCCGAAGGATGTAAGATCACATACTACTAGCAAGTATTTGTTGCTTGTTACAGTTTTAGAGGAAAAGGACTTTGTTACTCCTGGTGCAGCTAGTCTAAGGTATGTTGGCATGCAACTGCAGAGCCCCAGTTTCCACAGAGCTCAGTGAAGGAATTAACTAATGTGCGCATGAGCAATGCTTCTCAGTGTAGGCCAGGATGCTTCATCTAGGGAATCTCAGTATCAGAATCCTTCACAGTGTGGAGCAAGCACATTCTACAGCCTTAGTTTCATAGGAATCCACTCCTTCTGCCTTCCAAGATTCAGGACACAGCAGGAAATGTGAGAGACATACAAGGTTATCCTCTCTCTCACATTAGCAAACAACCTGTACTTTGTGTCTTTGATTTTTGTGAATTTAAAACTGTATTAGTAGCTTCTTGGGGGAAGAGCATTGACCACAGGCAAAAACGGTAAGACTTTTGCAACTGTCTGGATAGAAGCATATATGTATATATGGTGTGCAGGGGAACATATTGGAAACTGATGTTCAAAGTAAGTGATAGGAATAGTGTATGTGTGAGTGGGGATCAGATACAAGGGAGAGAAGGAAGGGGTGAGGTAGATTAACAAGCAGAATAGAGACTTCCTAACTTTCAGGGGATATGAAGACATAAATCCTGGTACAACAGAAATTACTTTCAGCCACGAAACAGACTATAGGGAAAGAACGCCAGCCAGCCTGTAAAGAAAAATGAACACACATTCATCATTAGTAATTTGAAAGGAAAATCAATTGTTTCTCTTTTTAAAAAAATGAAGATTGTTATCTAGGTTCAATGGCACGTGACTCCTGAATCTGGTTGTAATAAAATTGTTTATAAAGTCCTCCAGCAGCTCAACGTCTGTGAAGCTTCACATTACTATTACGAAATCTAATAAACCTCCTAAAACCATAAAAAGAAAGATAACAATATGTATCTTCTTCTTCTTGCTAATGCTTTTTATAATACTCACACATACACATCCTTTGATACACATGTTTGTGTGATATAGAATACTAGCATTATTAATGAATCTTAAATAGAATTTAATTAACATAACACACAAATAATATCAAATATTAACTAAGAGTAACAGCATGTTGGAGGCCTATCACTACTTGCCTCTGATACTTCCTTACAAATTATAAAGCAGAGGAAGCATTGTTTCCTGGGGCTGGTAAAACTGAATGCATATATTAGTTTTAATTTCTCTGACAACTAAGAAAATATTCCATCACTGTCTTATGATCCTGGGAAGCTAGTTTTATAGCCTTAATCTTTCTGGACATGAGGTATTAAGCATTCATATGATTTTTGGTGATAAAATAATTGCTTATGTACACAATATGACTTTTACATTAGTCTCAAGACACCTATGTTAAATATATAAGGAGTACTAATAAATCTGCCTTATATTAGTGATTTTTAAACCAGGAAAATAAAAACAAATATAATTTATGATTTCAAGACTCATAGATATTTAAATAGGCCACATATGAAATATTTTTTCAAGTTTAACACCTTTCTCTCTCCTCTCTCTCTCTCTCTCTCTCTCTCTCTCTCCCCCCCCTCTCTCTCTCTCTGTGTGTGTGTGTGTGTGTGTGTGTGTGTGTGTGTCTATGCACAAGTGTGCACACACTGAGTATGGAATCCAGAGCCTTGCACAAACTAAGCAGATGCTCCTCTACTGAGCTTACCCAGCCCAGCACCTACTTTTATATTATTACAAAAATGAGCCAGCAAAATCTATGCCACATTTTATGAAATGCAATTTTCTCAAGAATTCCAAATAAATGATATCCTGCCTTGTCTCTGCTTCCCAGTTGCCTTAACTTGTGTTCTTCCTTCAAACGTGGAGATGATAATTAGCTCTTCATCACAAGGCTGCTGTAAAGCTGTGGGTAAAGCAGCTATAATGGCCTATATAGGGCAGTGGTGCTAACATCTAAACTTTTTTTCTCAAGAAAACACACTCTGAGGAGGGAGCACTTGTAACTCGGCCCTTGTCAGACTTTCCATAACAACTTCATAGAGCAGCATCTGCAGAAGACTTTCCCACATTGTCAACAGAGATAAATGAAAAACAGATGGTGCTTGATCTTTAATTATATTTATTTGAAGGACCCAATATATTTCCTCCAGCTCACATAATAATAAAGGAAAGTCTCATATATAGATGAGATTTCTGTAGATGGCTTATAAAGACAGCCATTCAGTTCTGGGAAACAGGCTAACAGAAGCCAGCACGGCCTGTCAGTCTAGAAAAAAAGTTACCACAATGCTCAGTAACAGAGAGATATTCAGTCATACTCTTCGGGTAGGTTTTTTATATTATAAAATCTGTCATGAATAGGAAAGGGCATTATGTTTATCACAGGAAATAATTACCAAGCTCAAACATTAACACAGTAAGTGCTGGTAACTATATCTTGACCGAGGACAGTCATCACCTGAGAGAAAAATACTAATGTCAGGGACCTAAAGACCCAGGAACAGGTGACAGGAAAGGTCATGGCTAGATGACAGATATGATAGAGTTAGATGCAGGCGTGATGACTAAAGGAATATTGATTCTAAGTTTAAGGTTATGTTAATGTACTTCAACCTTGAGAACATGTTTAGATAGAAAATTAATTTAAGACAGAAATCAAGTCTAACAGTAGAGAAACTAGAAGATCAGTGGAGTTATAAATAGATAAGATGTATTAATCAATTTTTAGAATTCAGCAACAGATATTAACCAGGAGTGAGTATGACTGAATATCTCTTTGTTACTGAGCATCGTGGTGCCCTTTTAACAGACTGACAGGCCGTGCTGGCTTTTGTTAGCCTGTTTCCCAGAACTGAATAGCCCTCTTTATAAGCCATCTACAGAAATCTGGTTAACACAGAGAAATATGTTCACAATATCTGATATAATTCTAGATTTCTCAGATTCCTTAATCCATTAGAGGACATATAATTTATAGTAATCACTGAAGCATAAAAGATAAACTAATTTTATGTTCTCTGTGTATGAGCTTTTTCAGTATATTTAATCCCTCCTCTCTTTAAGTTGTTACCTTATGACAACATATGACAATATGGCAATATATTTTGCAATCATCTGAATTTTGTCTAAAAGTGGAATTTCACCTTTAAAATAATTTGTCTAAAATTCTAGATCTTTATATTAATTAACTTTGGGGGCTGGAACGAAGACTCAGCAGTTAAGAGCTCTTACTGCTCGTGCTGAAGACTTGAATTCAGTCCTGGCACCCACATTGGGCAGTTCATAAATTCCTACAACTATACCTCCAGGAGACCTATAACCATCTTCTGGACTTTGAGGGCACCCACCCCCCAACCCCCACACACTTAGACACCCACACATACATATACATAAAAATAAAAAGAATAGTAAAGTCACCTCTCAACCATCTGTGGGTTACCTATATGTCTTCCCATTATTTGGGGATTTTTACTGAATTTTGCCCCTACTTTAGTTGTGTGACAGTGGCTTGTTTGTGTCACATGGCATACTGCCCATGCTAGGCTATGTGTTGTGATCTTCTGGATGCAGCCTGCGGAACCCTGGACCACGGGTATGTGCCATCACACCTGTCTAGCATTCTCTATATATACTTGGAGTTCGGAAGTTTCATCAGAACACGTAAAGGCCTTGTTAATCCTGCTTGCTACCAGATAGGCACTTGCCAATTCAAGGTACATATTTCTTCAAGTAATGGGATGTGTTTTTCTCCACATTTCTTCGAAAAGTTTCTATTATTGTGAGTCTTCTTTCCTTTTTGAGGGTAAACACTGGAATTTGTAAATCTGCCCCGCATATCTGTAAATATCTTTCGCAGACTTTTGACTATCACGAGAGACAAAGCCATTCCAGCCCTGGCTGGGACTCCTTATGTAACCATCTTGGCCTTAACGTTACAGAGATCCACCTGCCTCTGCCTTCCACACCATGGGATAAAAGATGTGTGCCCCTACACTCAGTTGTACTTATTTTCTTACTACTTAGTCAATTTTTAAATGTAAAAATCACATTTTTTAGACTTTTATAGTTCACTCAAACAGTTGTGTCTTTTTGCATATTGTTTTATAACTATAATATCCACGATGTTCTCCTGAGAATACTTTTTCTTTATTTTAAAGTTTTCTCATGTTTCCTTTATAAACTCTATTTATTAGGATTTGTTCTCTGCTGGTTTTAACAATTCTTGGCTTTCAGTTCATTTTCGTAGAACAATGCAACAAAAAAGCTCCACACTTGAATATTTTTGTAGCTGGAATGTATTTCTTAACCTTAGCCCTTTGGTGACCAGACTAGAAATTAACATTATTGCGATAGCCAGAGCCTTCCAGTATCCCAATATCCTTGGGATATCCACGTGGATAGAGTGTTCCTGGGGTGAAAAGGCTATGCCAGCTTCTTGGTACCCAAAAGTCAATATTTCGAGCATTAGTCTCCTATTTAACTTTCCAATGCTCATACCACCCCTAAACCATTAAATCAGAATTTGAGGTTGAGTATCTGGACTTCACTATGGCTAATTTATTCATGTTTTATTCATTGGTACTGAGGATTGAACTCTAGTTCATGTGTACTAGACAAGGGCTGTTTCACTGGTCCTCTCCTCTATCCCCTAGGATTTCAGTACTTTTTAAAGTTCCATGGTCATTTCTGTCTACTTCTGTAGTGATGAGGATGTCTCCCAATCTCTCCTGCCAGAACCAAGCATGTGGAGCAGTCCTCCTGCCCTGTACCCAGGCAGACACTGTCAACCTGCCTGGAGAAGCAGAAACCTTGTCCCAGTCTCCTCAGTTACTTCCCCGTGGATGCTGCAGTCAAACTGTGGAACTAGTCGAACTATCTTAGTTAGGGTTACTATCACTGCGATGAAACACCATGACCTGAAAACAAGTTGAGGAGAAAAGGGTTTATTTGACTTATACTACCACATCACTGTTCATCCTTGAAGAAGCCAGGACAGAAACTCAAACAGGGTAGGAACCTGGAGGCAGGAACTGATGCAGAAGCCATGTAGGGCAGAGCATTGTGTCAGGGACGATATGGTGGAGCCCAGTGGCTTGCCTGATGTCAGATAAGAGGAGGAAGGAAGCATGACATCTGCCCTTCTAAGTAAGATGGGTTCCCATTGAGTTATTTGCACCAACCCACCCCAGACCTAAATAGCTTATTCAGTAGCACCAAGTCTTCAATACACGGGCCTTTGGAGCCCACTTTATGTCCAAATCATAGCAACCAGCTGTGGCTTATTCATGTGCTACAAATTCATGTCAGATTATTTCACTTTAAAGAGGCAGATATATTTTTTCTCTTAGAATTTTTGAAAAGAAACATTCATAGATATGTATGTATATATTCCATTCATATGCACTAAATTCTTGCTCTTTATGCTAAGGTCAATGCAGAGAACAAAAACTTCTCTATTCTTCTAATGTATTTTTCCATTTTAGTGTGTGTATTTCATCATGTGAGTGCATGTGTGTGGACATAAGTGTATGGTGTATGTTTATATGTATGTGAATGCATGTGTAAATTTGAGGATTATGTGAGAAATCACTCTTTCCAACATGGCTACTATTTCTCATTAGCTAGCTCCAGAGATTCCCTGCCTCTGTCTTTCAAGGCTAGAACTGCAGGATGGCCTGCATGCCCACCTGGCTTTTATGTGGATTGTGGGGAATCCAAATTCTGGACCTCATACATCAAGCATTGTAACTGCTGAGCCATCACCCCAAGACATAGCCTAATGCATCTGAACATTGAGATGGCTATTCTGCATATCAGAACCAGCGTAAATATTTAATAAAGCATTGCTACTTTGATGAGTGAAGATAACATGTCTCAGTTTTAAGTACTTTTAAATTATAATATGCATAAAATCATCACATTACAAAGTTAATAAAAAAAAGCAGGATTCAGAAAACACATAGTATAATCAAAACAGAGAAACAGTAATGATTTGGAGGTTTCCATTGGATTGAATTAATATTTTCTTATAGAATATATGTTAAATAATGGAGAAAATATTATATTTTATACCTCTTAATGTTAAAATTATATATATATATATATATATATATATATATATATATATCCAAAATAAGCTTTGAATTATATTCTGTTTGAAAGTGGAGTTCTGAATAGCACAAGACAGGACCTCACTTTCCCACTTAAAATTATCAACCATTCAAGATGGAGAAAATAAAGTTTACAACACAGATATCAAGAGTACTTTCTCCCTAAATAGTTTATGATCCAAGCTTCCTTTCTTTCTCTCTTTCACCTTTCTCTCTCTTTCCTTCCTTCCTTCTTTCTTCCCTCCCTCCCTTCCTTCTTTGCTTTCTTTTCTTTGTGACAGGGTCTCACTATGCAGTCCATGCTGATTTCAGTCTTACAGTAATCCTCCTGCCTTATCCTAAATGATGGATTTATAGATGAGTGCCACTATACCAAGCTCAATGTAAACTTCTTGAAGAGAAGTGATTCACCTTTTAAAAAAATCTTTTCTTTGTTGTTTGGCATAATATCTTGCTAAGTGATATGCTCCTCTGTAAACTACTTTAGCAAGGAGGAATATTGTAGGTCAGATCCAAGGGCAGCTGTCTTGCATTAGTTACTAGTTTTCACGTTGGTTGCTCAAACCTCAAGGTCAAGGTTTGCTTGTCTTTTAACTGAAAATCTTCTGAGTCCACCCTATGATGTCAGCTCTGCTCTGAGTGGGATAATACTTCATGGATTTGGAAGAGCTCTTTCTCTCCAAACATTGTTAATTATTAGCAGTGGCAAAGTAGAAAACTGGAGATGGTAGAAAGTGGATAAAAAGGCTGAGAAGATGCATTTGGCTCATACATCTCAAAGGCTTTGAACCACAACAGGCTGAAACCTCTCCCTGAAAGCTCAAAGCCCGTAGAAGACCCAAGGAAGGAAGGCTGCTCAAACTTTTCACTGGCAAGCCTCTCCTTGCTTTGTTAGCTAGACAACTCCATCCTATTAAACTTTTAAATTCTGACTGTTCTTTAAGGAGCAAGCATTTATCTTCTAAAAGCAAAACGAGATGAGTAAGTACTGCTCTCCCTCATTGTAGCAGGCTTTTTCTTGGGTTACCAGCTCTCTCTCTCTCTCTCTCTCTCTCTCTCTCTCTCTCTCTCTCTCTCTCTCACACACACACACACACACACACACACACACACACACACACACATACATACACAAAAAAAACCACAGAGACTTTATTAATTATGAAAACTCAGCTTTAGCTTAGGCTTGTTCCTAACTAGTTCCTAGAACTTGAATTAACCCATATTTTTAAATCTACGTTCTTTTACATGCGTCAGTTACCTATACTCTGTACTCCCCATCCTGCTTCCTCTCTGTCTGGCTAGTGACTCTGCCTTCTTCCTCCCAGAGGTCTCTCTGTCCAAAAGTCCCTGCTGTAACTCCTGCCTAGCTATTGACCATTCAGCTTTTTATTATACCAATCACAGTGACAATACCTCCTGGTTTTTGTTTGTTTACTTTACAATGATGCAAAGATGATGTTCATTCAGTAGAAACTGCTTAGGTTACTGGGTATATTAAAAGAATTTCAGCCTCCAATATGCTCAGTTTACCAGAGGGTTATCAAGATGGAACCAAGTACAAGCCAAGGATTTTGTACACAACCATCATATAGCAAGGAAAAGAGTCCCTAGCTCTGTACAGCCCTGAGCAGGTCCTCAAAGACATAAATGTGCTTTCAGTAAGGAAATTACTTGTTATATTAAGTACTACACAAGATGCTGAAATCCAGAGAGCATTTTTTCATGTATTTTCATAAATTTAATGGGTCACACTGAATTACCAAATCATAGGTAATATTTGACTAAATGGAAGTCTTAATTTATACTATTTAATTGCATAAAGCAGTGATATATCTAATATTTTGAAATTAAATATGTATATTTTCATAACAATTATTTTATACATTATACTTCAATTTTGTGGCAATATATTTTCTATGGTATAATCTTACCACCAAACTTGATCTTGCTTTATAAGGTATTACCAAATATTATACATAGTTACTGAAGGTTTTAAAAAATAATACAAACCTAAAAAGTTCTTATTAATAAAATCTTATTAATAAAACTGAGGCCAGTTATTGGGGTGAATGCTGGAAGATCAGAGAAGCAGAACAAGCCACAGCTACCTCACCTTGCCAATTCCTCAGATGATCCTGTTTCCTCAGACTAGATGCCTCTGAGTCCTCACCTAGAATGAATCTCAGCTGAACTGCTGCTCGAAAGCCTGAATGCCTAACCAGCCAAATGCTTCTAGTTTCAGGTCTTCGTGCCTTATATACCTTTCTGCTTTCTGCCACCACTCCCTGGGATTAAAGGCTCACTTTCTGGGAGTAAAGGCATGAGTCACCTTGCCTGGCTGTTTCCAGTGTGGCCTTGAACTCACAGAGATCCAGAGGGAATTCTGCCTCTGGAAAGCTAGGATTAAAGGTGTGAGTGCCACCATTTTCTAGCCTCTGTATCTAGTGGCTGTTCTGTTCTTTGACCCCCAGATAAGTTTATTAGGGTGCACAATATTTTGGGGAACACAATACCACCATAGTATATACTATATATCAGTTTACCATATATGTAACTATGTCTTATTATTTAGAGGAGCACATAATATACCATTCAGTTTAGTAGTTATATATTCTGTGTCTAGCACATGCAATACATTCTAAACATAACAGTGCTTCTATCACACAGAGGAAGTTATTCTACTAAATTTATAATTCTGTGGGTATTTTAATATTTAATAATAGTAGCTATTTTTCCAAATGACGTTTCTATAGAAACACATTTCACTTGATAGATGAAGACCAAAACCGACTCTGTCTGCTAAACCATGAAGTCCTTCTAACCTTTTATTTGGTTTAAATGCATTTCAAATATTTATATGTTTCATGTCAAGCCATTTAATTTGTTCATATTTTCTCTTTTTAAAATTGAGATGGGGTCTCACATCATCCAGGCTGACCTCAGACTTCCTTCATATTTTCTTAATAATTAATTTATTTAGGCTGTTTCATGTACTTATTTGTTTACATGTTGCTACACATTATAAACAAGGTGTACTGGCTAGTTTTATGTTAACTTTGCACATGCTAAAGTCATCTGAAAGGAAGGAACCTCAATTAAGAAAATGCCTCCTTAAGAATTGGTTGCAGGCATGCCTGTAGGGCATTTTCTTAATTAGTGACTAATGAGGGAGGACCCAGCCCATTGTGGGCAGTGCCATCTCTAGACTGTTGGTCCTGGGGTCTATAATAAAGCAGGTTGAGGTCTTCACCAACCCCACATCTGACAGAGGACTGATATCCAGAATATATAAAGAACTCAAGAAATTAGACATCAAAATGCCCAACAGTCCAATTAAGAAATGGGCTATAGAACTAAACAGAGAATTCTCAACAGAGGAAACTCAAATGGCTGAAAGACATTTAAGGAATTGCTCAACATCCTTAATCATCAGGGAAATGCAAATCAAAATGACTCTGAGATACCACCTTGGACCTGTCAGAATGGCTAAGATCAAAAACACTGAAGACAGCTTATGCTGGAGAGGATGTGGAGCTAGGGGAACTCTCCTCCACTGCTGGTGGGAATGCAAGCTTGTACAACCACTTTGGAAATCAACATGGCACTTTCTTAGAAAATTGGGAATCAATCTCCCCCAAGATCCAGCTACACCACTCTTGGTCATATTCCCAAGGAATGCTCAATCATACCACAAGGGCACTTGCTCAGCTATGTTCATATCAGCATTGTTTGTAATAGCCAGACCTGGAAACAACCTAGATGCCTTTCAACTGAAGAATGGATAAATAAAATGTGGTACATATA
>CABHPP010140536.1:13536-30463 GCA_902168425.1 Peromyscus attwateri | reverse complement strand
AGAGAGAGAGAGAGAGAGAGGGAGAGAAGGAAGGAAGGAAGGAAGGAAGGAAGGAAGGAAAGAGAAGGAAAGAAAGAAAAGCAAGCAAGCTTTCATCTGGTAACTGCAGGCACCTGCCATGCTCCCTGTAGGATTTCTGAGCACACACACCATTCAGGGTGGGTAGCAGTGGGAGGCAGACCTTGATCAAGAGCACATTGCTAGCTTTCCTTGGGATTTTAGAACTTGTATCCTAAAAGGCAGCCAATGCCAGACATTTGCTTGTAAGGATAGGGATGTCATGGGGTCAAGGGAAAAAACCTGTGTAGGGGAAGCAATCCCATCAGGCAAGCTCTGGCTGCTCTTCCTATCTCCAAAATCTGCCCTGTCCCAGAGCTTCCTGTGCTTCTGTGTTGCACATCACATTGCCAACAAATGACTATGGTAACAGAGCAGAGGCCTCCATATCCTACCGTATGTGTGGCATGGTGATTTGGAAACACAAACTCTACTACAGTGGCCATTTGGGGGAGAAAAGGAAAAAGGCAATATCCATTCTCAGCAGAGGACACCACCACTCTCAGTAGCTGGGACCATTAATCAACTCTCCTCACAAGCCAGGGAGGCAGCATTGGAATGTCTATCTGAGATATCTGGAGAGAAAACATGTATTTACTGAACACTAACTACCTGTTGGAAAATGTGCTGCAGACTTTCTAGAATGTGAAGCAGATATGACCTATGACCCACCTGAGCTCAGTGAAGGGTTCACAACATGCCCCAAGGTTGGGCGTGTTTGCATATCCCCGGCGGACACTTTCGCTTAGCCAGTTCCAGGTCAAGATAGCCATTTCTGGGTCAAGGCGTCTAGCGTGACCAGGATCCATGACATCACGTAGCCACGCAAGCGCGCAGCGTGCCTACGTCATCTACGTCTACCTTGCATGCCCTGTCTTTAAAAGCCGGCGCCATGTTCCCCATTTCTCTCTCTCTTTCTCTTTCTCTCCTTCTATACACACGTGTCTCCCCGTACGGGCACTCACTATCCCTGTCCTCCAATAAACTCTATTAGCGGATTCTGTCGTGTTCCGTGATGTTTTCTTGCAGGGTAACAGTGAAAATAACTAACACTCAGAGATATAGACAGCGAGCCTGGGAAATAACCTTTAGCCAGAAGCCAGGGCTGAGTGAAAAGAAGGTAGGGAACAGAAGACAAGATAGAAAGAGAAAGTAAGGAAAACACTGACCAGAGATGCTATGGTCATAAACCAAGGAACCAGAATCCCATCCCAACCCATTCACTCTCCACCCTCACCACATCCATGGTCCTATGGTTGATCCTCACTGCTGACCTCTGTGAAAGCTAGGAAAGAAAGCAGAGAAGATTGGCTCCAGACAACCTCCAGTCTCTGACTCTGTGCCCCAGATCCTGAAAACCACCTTCAGGGAAGAACTCCCCTTTGCAGCCACAATGAGAATAGGAACTCATTTGCAGAAGTGAGAGGAGGGTGAGATTAGCAGGATACAGCCTGCCCCTTTAAATACCCCTTTATTAATCTCCCCAAGCTTGCAGGTAATGAGAAGGTACAAAATACAGCCCTCTGGCTGCCACACACAGAAAGCCGGAAGAAAAACTGTGTGTCAGGGTGCCCTATTATAATAACAGATTAAAGGGGCACAAACAGGGTACTAATCAGCAGTCATAAAATCTGGAGGCTGCAGATCGCTCATCTTTATACCTGGGCAGTCAAATATCCACATGTGCAGATAAGGTAGGCATGGAACACAAGGGTGCAGATGCCCAGGGAGGGCTCAGCTGGCAGGAGCCAGTGAGGGGATGGGTTTTGCAGTAGAAACTGCATTCTCCCAAGCATTCAAAGGCATTCAGGTGACTGCCCAAGAATGAAACCACAGGCAGCCTAAAGCCATACAAGCACCTCCTAACTCAGCAAGGGATGGTGGAGACATCTGATTGATCATCTGAGAGTCCCTCTTCCGAGATGTATTCCAGCATGGTCCCTCCCAGGGTTTTATGCAGAAGGCTACTTCTGAGAAACAAGATGGGTTATTAGCATTCAGGGGCCAAAGTTTAGCCTGAAGGAGAGATACCTTCATCAATAAAATCCTTTCTGATTAAAGTCAGTCTTTTTTCTTGGGTCTGCTCAGAGCGTGGAAAATAAGGCAGGTGTGCTTTCTAACTTTTATCCCCAATTTGTTCCCTGAGGATTTCAAGGATTCTATTGCCATGAGGGAAATCTCTAAGAAAAAAGGAAGGAGTGTTCTTTCATTCATAAGTTGCCTGTTGATAAATTCACACCTAGTAATTCAGAGTTGGAAATACTACCCAGATATCTATTGGGTATTATAAAGTTACTAATTTATTATTTTTAAAACCTTATATGTGGTGCATATCAAGAGCCCTCTTTTACAAAAAGAACTTAAGTTTTTTTTTTTTCAATAAGGAGAAAAGTGTGTCTGTATTATATGTGAATCTGAAGTTCATTTAATGTGTTTTAACCTTTCAACTGGTATAACCATCAAAAGGCAACATTGAAAGCATAGCCATGTAGCAGAAGATTACACAGTATTCACCATCATGCTCATTTTATTCCCAATTTCATAATGAGGTCTGTGTATTATTTACTGGTACATATTCCTCTTATTGTATAGTGAAATATCTGAAGTAAAAGTGTCAAAGTGTGTGTGTGCATGGGCATGCGTGCGTGCGTGCGTGCGTGCGTGCGTGCGTGTGTGTGTGTGTGTGTGTGTGTGTTTGCAGCTCTCAGGGATTGAACTTGGGACCTTGTGCCTATTGGTCAAATGATCTAGTCAAAATGGACAAGACCTTTATAGAAATATTTCTCTATATTTTCATGTGTGTTTGTGCATGCATTCATGTCCCTTGAAGCAGGGTTTCTCTCTGAGGCTGGAGCTTACCATTTTTCAGCTACATTGGAGGCCAGGAAGCTCTAGTGATCTCCTGTCTCCACTCCACTGAGTTATAGACATTCTCAACATTCCCAGAATTAAGTAAGTTCTAGGGATTTGAACTCAGGTCCTTACATTTATGCAACAATTGCTGTTACCTGCTAAGCCACTTTCATAACCCCCAAGCCCTTCTTTGAATATGAATTTCACATTAGAAAAGGGATATCTAATCCTCATTTTATCTTTCTTGAAAGGGTTGGGTAAATACCACTTAAATGGGACTGTGTCCTACTCTCCACATAATGGTGACTGGCTTGCCCAATATGCCCTCTTAGAAGATTTACTTGGTCTTTGTGTTTTCCATCTGACTCTCTTATTTTGACTTTGGTATGCTGCCTAGGATGATATACAAAGATGGTCAACAATGTTTGGATTTGAGCTCCTGAGAAGTGGACTAGATAGTACGTATCAATAGTTAGCCTAGGATTCCTGATACATCCCACCCAGCTATCACTCATCCCAACTGTTCTTAAGATTCTGATGGTAGTATGGGTCACATACCAAGGATGTGCTTGCTTAATTGATTCTTAAAAAGTTAATCCATGAGAGTCTAAAGGTGATAAACCCAGTATAGTAAGCCCAGACCATTTAGGAAAACTATTCTTACACTGAATGAGACCTCCCCATATCCTCCAACAAAACCATGTGGGTGAGGCCCAGAGCATAATCTCTGACTCACCAGGCAACCATGGCCTAGCCATTTCTCTTCTTCAGAAGAACCCACGCTTCTCATAAAAGAGACACCAGTCTTTGTTCCTCTCCCCCTCAGAAAGGAAATGAAAGGCCAACTAAGAGAAGACATCTTGGATTTGCTATGCATATTTTCCAAAGAAACATGTTTTTTAAACCTAAGTCGTTAAGTGCTAATGAAAGATTTCTCTTTTACACAAGGGTTAAAGGACTTTTAATACATACATTCCCTGGCTCTCATTAAGAAGACACTGATTCTTCATGGCTTCATACGCACCTACATAACTGAGAAGAGTTTGCAGCCACTGTGCAATAATCAATGTAAACTTTAATGAGAGGATACACTGGCAGGGCGTGTGTTGTTCTTCTTCTGTCAAAGACACTGTAGTGAATTTTTCAGAAGCATTATTAGTTCTTGCTTAATATTATCCCTCTTTTTCATATTGAAAACTTTGATTAGAATCTCAGGCAAAGCTTTAGGCTTTCAACAAGGAGGTTATTAAAAAATAATATCTAAATGGTGCTTAAAACACCATATTATGACTAATCGGCAGTACAATCACAGGACACTGAGATACAGATGACATTAAATGTCAAGAGCCAGGCCTGATCTGTCAGTTACTTCATTATTCCAAGCAGAGAAGTAACTTTGTGGAGAAGGTGAACACAGCGGAGCTCTTGGAAACTGCACCTGGTCGGAACCTATGATTTTCTTCTGGACAGAGACTAAGGACCCCTCAGAGGGAATCAAATGGATCCTGGGGGTTTCCTTAGCTTGTTCTCCGCATTGCTGCAGTCAGATATTCCTAAACAGAATTCCAAACTTCACTCTAGAAGTCTTTTTCAGAACCTAATCATTGGAACAGAAAGTGGTGTTCCAGAATCCTTCTGGTTCTTAACCCACAGGACAGGGTCAAAGAGAGGACAGCCAATGATACATCCATCCATTTCCTGTGAAGTTCTGAAGTTCACTTTTTAGTTCTTGTGGCAAAATGTTTATGTTAATTCTCATACCAAGTGGGAACAAATTCAATCGGTCTATTATTACTTTGAAATTAGTCAAACATGTTTATGCATCTTAGGGGTCTAAATCAGAATTTCTCAAGTATGGTCTCCTAAATACTCTTATTGCAGGGTTTTGTGAAAGAGAGTGAAACAATGAAAGGGAAACATCCTTTCTCCCTTTGCCCAAGAGAGCTATATACTGAGTGTGGAATCATCCCGAGAGAGAACTGTGCTGCCATCAACAAAGCTGAAAGGAGTTGGAGATCTGAAGAGTGTTTTGACAGCAGACACAGAGATGCAGAGTTTGGACTTTATCCTGCTGGTTTTTATCTTGCTTTGGTCCTGTACTTCACTATGCCCTTTTCCACCCTTTAGAAAGGTAACGTATATTTTGTGCCACTGTATGTTAGAAATATGTGATCTGGTTTTTGATTTTGATTTTACTGGGGCTTACAGTTAAGAGGCTGCATGAGTCTCAGAAGAGACTTTACATTTTGGACTTTCGATCAGTGTTGAGACTGAAAGATTATGGGGACTTTTAAAGGTGAAAGCATTTTTGCATTATGATATGGCTACAAGCCTATAGGGGCCAGGGAGTTGAATATGGTGGTTTGAATAATAATGGCCCCTTAGGCTCAGATATTTGAATGCTTAGTCACCAGGGAGTGGCACTATTTGAAAGGATTCGGAGGGTTAGGAGGTGTGGCCTTGTTAGAGGAAGAATGCCACTTAGGGGTGGGCTCTGAGGTTTCAAATCTCAATCCTGCCTCTGTGTTTACAGATCACGATGTAGCTCTCAGGTTCTGTTCCAGCACTGTGCTTGCCACAATGTTCCTTGCCATGATGATAACGGACTGACTCTCTGAATCTGCAAGCAAGTACCTAATTAAATGCTTTCTTTTCTAAGAGTTCCATGGTCATCATGTCTCTTCACAGCCGTAGAACAATAACCAAGACAGTACTCAAATGGGTAGCGCATGCATGCACCTCCACCAAGGACTTACGTACATTCTCAGTGCCTGACAATCTACAGGTAAATAATTAAACTCATATCAGAATTTGTGTATATGCTCAAGGAGACCAGATGCAGCTATGGACAATTAACCAAAGCCATATATATATGATATGAAAAGGTGGGGGGAGATTTGTTCTCTATGAAGGCTAAAGTTGATAAAGACAGTAGTTGTTGAGCTAGGCTCCAATGAGAAGGGTGTTCATTGTTGATCAGAAAAATATAGGAGGGTAAAATAACCACTAGTCTATACCATGGCTAAAATATAAGGGGCATAGCCATTCTGAGTTATTGACCCTAACACCACAGACAAACCAGAAAGGTTGACAATCCCGTACACTCCAAGTAAATTCCTTCAGACCAGGGATCCACCATAAACACATTTTATGTCCTGCTGCATGTCAGGAACAGAGAAAGCCTATTGAGTTCCCTTGCCTGGGCAACTTGGCCTGTAGGTCTCTCTCAGACACCTCTGGAGTAGGCATCAATATCAGCATACAGTTGTGCCCTCACCTTGTGAAAGTAAAAGTTCTTTATATGTTGTATATTTGGTTATCTTGTTTGTAAACTCATCTTGGCTGACTATGAGGAACTTCATTTGAAGGATCCTTACAGTGAATCTGCTTTTAAGGGACAGAGACAGAGGCAAATGTTGGAATGTGGACTTAAATTTTTTTAAAAAGGAGAAAAAAATCCAAAGATGGCTGACTCAGTTGATAAAAGCCTCATTTTGCAATCATGAGGATCTTAGCTTGATCCAAAGAAACTGTATAAAAATGTCTGTGTGTGGTAGCATGTGCTTGTGACTCAAGTGTGATAGATACAGATAGACAGATTCCTTTTCCTGTCTGGATAGGCATTCTAGACCAGTTGATGAGCTCCAGGCCAAAGAAAGGCTGATGGCATTCCTGAGGATGACATTAGAGGTTGTCCTCTGGCCTTCACATGCTCTCACAAACATGTGCATCCATGTACTCACTAACATGCCATACACGAACACACTATACAAATACATGCATTAAAAAAGCTAAAGAGAAAAACATGAAAGAAAGCTTAAATGTTACAGTGGCCACATGACGATAATCTGGTGTCAAACAGTAGAATCAAAATTAAAAAATCTACAATTTGATTTAACCAAGTCCTTATCTTCTGGGTTCATTGAGTTACATGGATGAATAGCTCATCTTTAATAATAATCCTATGACATGCACATTAAAGTAGAATGAGAGAGAAAAACTAGAAGATTTTAGATGGCCAAACAAGTAGTTGCATGTGAGCACAACAAAGTGAGCTTTGAGCTTCCTAAGGACACTGACAAATTGTCCTCTAGAGTCCAATTCCCAGCATCAGTACCACTTTGCCACGATGGCCTGTCCAGCCTAATGGCTCTCCACGCCAAGAAGGGCAGTCAGTGTAATTAAAATAACCATCAACAAAATGGTCCAGTAATTAACCGTCTCCTTCTTAAAATATAATTGTGGTCAATGAGATTGATGGGTTCTTTTGGTCATTAACAATCTATTTAACAACCGTAAATTTAAAGTCATCACTTTCTTGAGCCCTAGTGTTAAAGAGGTTAGGAAGCGGCAGAGTTAAGAGCTGGAAAATTAAGCCAAAATGTGAAAAGCAAGATTTACAAAGTAGTATTCCTCTGAGAGCACCATGGACCTAAGTGGAAACGGGTGTTATTAATGCTACAGGATGTATTTAATTGCTTTTTTAAGAGGAAAAAATTCTTAATTGATGCCCTATGACATAGAATACAAATTAGGTGGGAAGGGGGCACCACTAAAGATCGAAGCCAGACAAAAATCAAGATTTTTCAAAATGAACCACCTACCCATAATAATTAAAATAGTGCTTAACACAATATAAGACCCAGAACATATCTTTGGTCACCTTTGAGCACTCTGAAATAATCAATTCTTGCCAAGGATTTTCAAATGCCACATAAAACACATGCAAGTGTTAGAGTGCCTTTAATATATCTGAAAATCTGCCTTGACTGATAGGGATACTCGTGACAGCATTTCATGTCTGTCTATGAACTAGAGCTGTACTTAGCTGGTTGTGTTATCAGTGAGTGATGCTGTAGTCTTTATCACACCTCATTTTGACCTAAGATTTCTGTTGTTATTTTCTTTTGGTTTTGTTTATATTTTTTGTTTTGTTTGTTTTTCTTTGTTTTTGGCTGAAGATTATGCTAGTCCACTTGTTTTATTCCATGTTCATGAACCAGTCAAGGAGACAGACACCTAAATCTTCTTCTGGATTATTTTCTAAGCAGCACAGAGTCTCAGTGCCAGGTTTGAACATGCCAACTTGAGGCCCAGCCCAGGCTCACCCTACTAGTGGTCCAGGAGAGAACCAATGGCCAGAAGGAAAGGGAAATATATCGCTTGCTACCTGTGTGCTTTGGATTATTGTAAGGAGCTTTTCCTAAGAAGGAAGAAAAAAAAACACAGGGAAGGATTGGAGAGGTATCTCGATTGGGCAAGAGTGCTTATCGTGCAAGCTTGAAGGCCTGAGCTTGAATCCATGCCCAGCATCCATGTAAAAAGCTAGATCTAGTCTCATGCATGCTGGTAACCCTAGGACTATTGGGGGGGGGGTTGGAGACAGGAGGGTCACTGGAGCTTGCTGGCTGCCATTTTAGCACCATGTTAGGTGAGAGATCCTATCTCAAGGCAGAAGGCAGAGAGTGACAGAAAAGGACACACAAGGTCCTCTAGTGGCCTCTGTCCATAAGCACATCTGTTCACACACATGTGTGCATACAATATATACACACATGGAATTAAACTACATTACATACACTTTAATCTGTAACAAACAGCCCTGTAACTAATCTGTAACAAAGATGTCCTCCCAAAGGAGAAACAAAGGAAACTCCTGGTGAAGGGCTGGGCTTTCCACCAGCGATATGGCAGCATCACAGTTCTACTGATTTCCATTAAAGCAAGGGTGCTCTGTCTTTGTGGGAAAAGGCAAACGAGGAAGCAAAACTGTACTAGTGCTATTGATTAAAGTTCAAAGGAGCCTGGAAGGTTCTTGATGAGACAGATTTCAAGTACTTTCCCCTTCCCCAGAGGTTCACTGCGTATTAACTCAGGTGTCTACAGAAGCCCCATGTTTGGCCTTAGAAAAACTCACAGCTTAATATTTCAGGATGAAGAAGAATTCTGTCTTGATAGGTAAATAGTTTTCAGCTAAAATACCATTTCTGATCACGAGTAACAGCAAACACTGGACTTAATAGAAAAAGAATAAAGTGACCAGTTGTCAGCCGCTATAGAGGAAACTCACTGGAGAGCTAAGAACATGGATTCTGAAGGCACAGTGCGATGAGTCCACACCCTGTTCTTCACCAGTTTGGCAAAACATTTAATTTCAACTATCTGAATATGAAATGAAAAAATAAAAATTATGTCATATTTTTATCATAAGCATTACATAAATAATACAGAGAAATTTTTACAATATCCAGAATATAACTTTCACTTAAACACTCAAATAGATGAAACTGGAGATCATTGTGTTAAGAGAAATAAGCTAGACTCAAAAAGACAAATATGTGTTTTCTCTCTAGACCTAAAAACAGTAAAGCTTGTAGTAGGTGTAGGAGCCTGGGAAGAGGAAGGGGACTTTAGGGAAAGGAGCAAAGAACAGGTTGGAGGTAGATAAGATCAAAGCAAATGATATGCCTGCATGAGAATTTTACAATGAAGGGTGCTGAGAGCTGCTGGTAGCAACAGCCTTACCAGAGGCCATGGGAGTATACAGCAGGTGACAACTAGTATTCAGCAGGTTGGCCCACTAGATGAATAATTCTCTGATGAGGAACCCCACTTAGCAAAGCTGTGGGGTCACTGACTGTAAATGACCAGTTGCTTCTGTCTGTAATTTCTCTCATGTGCCACTACGTTTCTTCCCTAATAATAGCTATGGGTATTTTTTCCCACTGCTTGTGTGTTTATCTCGAGAAATTATTTCTTCTATTGGGCACACTTATAGCTGTGGATGGTCAGGAAGATGATTTCTGTTTAATCTGTACAATTCTGATGAATAGAAATAATACTAGGATATTTTTCATAACTGACATAGAAAATTAACAGTATTCTCAGTCACAAAGACAGCTAATTTTAGACTTCAGAACAAATTCAAAACAGCTAGCTGCCCCTGCAGAGAATACACAAAGACAAATTCCCAGATGTTTATTGCTGAATCAAGGTCAGACATGAAGCAACTTTGGTAGACATCACTCCCTGCAATAATTGACTATCTGCACATACTCCATACTTCAAGGTTCAGCCAACTAACTGTCATTTTCTGTCTGGGAACCCTGACCACTCAGGTTACATGCACAGCCAAATGTTACTCACTGGCTGGTCAGTGTGACCTGCCTAGCCTGAGAGAAACTGTGTGACTTATCATGTGTTATGCCTGAAAATGTAACATATAATCGTCCAGAGTTTGGCTGATGAAGAGTGTGTGTGTATGTGTGTGTGTGTGTGTGTGTGTGTGTGTGTGTGTGTGTGTGCGCGCTGAAAGAGAGATGTAGCCGAGTGGGTAGAGACATAGAAAATATAGTAGTATAGAAAAGAGATGTGTATGTAGGGCAGAGATGTGTATGAAGAAGAGAGTGAATGAATAAAGAATGAGTGAATGGTGTAGTAGTGTGTGAAGGAATGTAGCAGAGTAGAGAAAAGAAATGTGTATAGAAGAGAGATGTGGAGATATATAAAAAGAGTTGTAACTATATATAGAAATATATGGCTGTGCAGGAAAGAGATGTATGTATGTAAAGAGAGATATATAGTTATATGTAAAGAATGTAGCTGTGTGGAGATAGAAATATTTTCAGAGAGAGGATATTCTAAGATGAAGTAAAATAGAAAGTTACCATTAGAAAACATGTGTGTTTCCTTATTTAACCCTCAGATAAAAAAGTTTCCAAAAGCCCCACTACTCTGTGGCATTCTACATACAACCATGGAACAGTTCTGGGAGCTTGACTCCCAGGCTGCATTAGAAGCCCAGGATTTTATACAATTAATATTGTCTGAGAAGTAGTCACCATTAGCCTCCTCACCAGTGGCCAGTCATCACTGCTCACTGACGATGCAGAATGTGGTGCTGGCTTGGTCTTTGTCTGTCTGTCTGCTTTAGAATTCAGTCTTCACTTGATGCATTGAACTGACAAGCACCACACTTTCAGGTCAAGGTGGCAGTGGAGAGCAGCACAAGGTATCCTGTGCAATTAATGTATGCAAACCATATGATTTTAGCAGAGCTAACATCTGGAGTGGAGCATGTTCTAATGGTGATGATCTAATGTATTTGGACCTTGAAAGATCACATGGTATTTTAGTGAGTCAAATTTTTGAGACATTGAAAAATGATCCAAACTGGTACATTTTTTTAACTAAAACAATCAGATTACCTTCTCTGGGTATCCCAGACTGCTTAAAACATCCAACCCCACACTTACTCCCCTCAACTATGCAGAAGAAAGGATCAGCAGGAGGTTGGTTCAGTTCCATGTGTTTGAGCCTTGGCAAATGTGAAAGCTGTCTATGTCAATAGCAAGAAAAGAAATATTTTAGAATAATGGACATTTTGACAACGGACTTGGGGCTTCTGAGAGTCACTGTCTTTAGGCATCACAGGTTGGAATTCCTAGTCATCAGATGGTATCAGGAAAACCTTTTTGTAGTCACAAATGGGTAGAAGGTGTGTCTGCCATCAAGTGAGTATATAACCAGGATGGTGCTGGGCATCCTACAGTTCCTAGCTTCCATTCTCCCATTCAAAACTCCTCAAATTTTTCTGTTCTGAAATACAAGTATGAAAGTCAAAAAGTCCTATGCTGCACAGAGCACACATTAGTGTGGACTCAGCTGCTGACTGTTTCCCCTACCATCCTGAAGTCATGCACTGCTGTGTCCCCTGTGTCTGACATGGAACATCACATTTTACAGGGGCTTATATAATGTTTTTGGAGTGATCAATCGAGCTATTGTATAGGCAACACCACTGTCTTCATTTTTCTACACAGAAAATCTGACCTTTCTGTTATTAAGGTCAGAAAGGAAAGGGAAAAGATTAGAGATGGTTGGACATAGCTCTGCCTGTTTGGTCCCTAGCACATTAGACACCACTAATAAAGTTGTCCTTATGCCAGCCTATCACCCCTTCACAGTGGATGGTAACACAGTTGCCTTAGTGCCATTAGGTCCCCCATCAAAGCAGCTAGGGGCTGGGAGCAGTTTAGTTGACAGAGTGGTTACCTAGCATATACAAGACCATGGTTTTGATCTTCAGCACCACATAAGTTGACCAAGATGGCACGTTTGTAATCCCAGAACTCAAGAGATGGAAACAAGAAGACCAGAAGTTCAAGAATATCTTTGGTTAACTATTGAGTACAAGGTCAACCTGGGCTCCACGAGATACCCTGTGAAGCCTGTCTCAAAACAAGCAAATCCAACTATATCTAGAATCCACTGGTCTCCCCTCATGCTTAAAGCTATAGACAGGCAGACTCAAACTAACAATAGGTCACATTCTACTTTGTTCTTGATGTCTAGCTACCATTTTCAACACAATAATCACAGCACTGTTTTAAAGAGAAGCAGATCACTCCATGTCTATGTTCATAATCTTCCAATGCCCCCAGAATGCCTTCGAATGCCTTATAAGGTCTGGCACTGTCCATGATTTGACATTGAGCACACTTGCTATCTCTCTTCTTAACAAAATGTGTCTGCTTCTTTCTTACTCTAAAACCTCTGCCCTATTCTTGGAATGCTGGTCTTCCATATCCCTACATGGTTACCATTTTCACATCATTCAAGAAACAGCTAAAAGTGAGCCTACCCAAGAGAAAAATGTTGGACCATCACCTTTTCTACCCACGTAAGTCAGATATTTCACTTTTTAGCCGCCTTTGGTCTTTGGGTACAGTCTGAGAACTTATTATTTGTCACCAGCTGTACAACCTTTACCATCAGAACACTGACCCTGTGAGAGAAGGGAGCCAGTTTTCTGCTGTTCCTCAGACATAGTGGGGAGCACAAGAGAGAGGTCAATGTGTATCTACTGGATTATGACCATAAAAGGACTGGTTTGTAATTGTCAAAAGGAAGTCTCTGAAAAGATAGTAGTGTGAACTGTCATTTGCAAAAGAGTTTCTCAGAATTTCCAAATTCATTCCCAAATTGCATGCTTTGTTTAAAATATCAGTTCAACACAACACTCAGCACTGGAGCACTAGAGAAGAAGCTGACATTCCTCAACCAGCAGCTGTAACTTGGAAACTGAATTCACAGTATACATTTCTCTCTTCATAAGCCCCAAATTAAACTTCATCCTCTATTTTTAAATATCACTTCAGAGACAGTGAAATAATGGAAGAACAATAAAATATTGGTAATGATCCTCAGTATCTAACCAAAAAAGTAATTCTATATTTTTCCAAATATGGTTAGACTAGTAAGGTATGAAAATTAGTTTAATTTTGTGTTCTTCCATAATTGTGTTATCTAAAAAAAATACCCAACTCCTTTACATTCACAGGCATTATATATAAGAGTTTAATCTGCCAAGACTTGTGGAAAAAAAGATTATATAAAAGTATAAAGTTACTTTTGGGAGATCACATCATATTTCTGAATGGAAGTCAGCCATATACATAAAGCCAGGATAAGTTGGGAATGTCAGGGAATTTGGTGAGTGGTGTCACATAGAAACAGGAAAAATCAAGAGATCAGGCTGTACCGTACTCTAAGTTATGCTATATCATACCAAAATAGCATTTCCTCAGGCTGTGACTTTTCCACAGCCTGTGAGACCTGCTCTCAGTACTGCAGCCAGGGTTACTGAGAGAATACTTTTCTGGAGTGGGACTTTAGGAAAGGTTCTTATCTGAGGGTCTTTAGGAACCCTATCTTTCTATCTATCTGAGGGGGAAAGACTCACACACAACCTGAGGGTCATTTTCTTCTATTCATCTTCAGCTCGAATTCCCTTCATTCTCTTTTTCCCTCTGTTTCTTCTCTGCAGCTCTAATTCCTTCCAAGTCCCAATGCTTTCTAGTTCTCCCCCATTCTACACAGTTCAATACATATTTAACAAGAGGCTTTGGCAATAATAAAAAATTACAAAAGCTACATCTGAAGGTCAATAGCACATTCCTTAAGTAAACAATAAGAAAAAGAGCCATTTACCATGGCAACTCATAGGTGGGGGACATGGTGCTTGGCACTTTCCTGGGCAGTGGCTGCTGGTCTGTGTTATCAGCCAGACTTGGCTAGAGAAACTCGCATAGTATTTTAGGTTACTTTGTGTTAATAACCTTGGTTAGACATCTGTCATATCTGTAAAGTTTTAATTTCTGATCCATTTACAGAGACATTCAGTCTAGTTTGAATTTGTTGAGGCCCAAAACCAGCCAATAGTATGTGGCTTATCTTAGAACAGAAAAGAAATTGTTTTCTTTATGCCAGGCTGAGCTATGATAAAAAAAAAAAAAAGGGTCTAAGTGTCTTACATTCCTTGTAGAACAAGAGATCTAGTTATGAAGCATATCCTAGTATATTTTCTATATATCAAAATTATACAGCTTAATGAGAAGTCATCTTCCTGATCATCCACAGATATATGTGCCCATATGATTGAGACATAATCATGAGATTACATGTACATATTACATGAAAATGCACAGCTATTTTTGCACATATGAAATTACAGATAGATGTAACAGTTTTCATAGTCAGCAATCTTGTAAGCCTTGCTTGAATGGGGTTCTTCTCCATCAGAGAATTATTTACCTGGTGGGTTGACATCTAAATTATCAATTGCTACCTGCTGTATCTACATCATGGCCCTCAACAGCTTATGACATGTCTTGCTTTAGGAAACAACATTTTATAAGAAGCTTTTGACTCCATTTCAAGGGAGAAAGATGACTGCAGCCCTGGGAGGACTAGAGACTGCACAGTCTGTCAGGTGAACGTAGGCTGATAAATGAATAAAGAGGAAGCCACTCTACATGCTTATTAGAGTGAACTGGAACTGTTAAACACACATGGGCATATTAAAATCTTATTAGAGAAACCAGATCCATGAACTTATAAGACATGCCAGACTAAGGAAAAAGTATAACCTCCTCAGATGGACTCCATAAAGTGATGAAACCCTAACACTGAGATGGCATGGCCTTATACCAATTTATCATGTGACATCTGTGTTTGTTACATTAGTGGGTAAGTAGTGTGCTTCATGACTCTCCCTGGAGCTGAAGTTCAACTTTGTCCTCTGCTGTTGACATGGACTACTCAACTGCCTGCTGGTCTACTTGTTTGCCCTTCTAGATCTGAACCTGGACCCACTACTTCCTGTACTGGGACACATGTTCAGCATTTCACCTTGTAGATGGAGTATTGCTCCTCTTTTGAGTCCCTTTCATATTCCTATTCATCCATGGCAGGCTGCTGAGATATAGGTGGCATCCACTGATCATGCCAGTAACTGATGATTTTAGGGCATGTTGGTCCATCTTACTAAATCAAGACCTTGAGGGCAGCACTCTTTATCACTCATTTCTAATACGTGTTCAGTGCTTGGCAAAAGAGAATTGTTTGACAAATTTTGATGGCTGTTCAAGTGAAATAATGAAGCCATCTTTAGTTGTGAACAAAAATAAGTTCAAATTCCTAGAAAGTGCTTCCCCAGGAAAGGGTCACAGCTTTGAGAGAAGAAGTTGCAAACCAGATAGGGCGGCCTTTAGATCTGGTGATATTTTGCATCAATTTTTGGGGGGTGGGGGTATTTCTTTTTGTTTTTGTTTTAGTGGAAATGAGTGTTTCATTTTATTTCCAATAACCTAAGTTGAAAATTGTTTTCCAGTGTCAAAAATAGACTCCCAGCCTTCCTAGGAATGGTTATGAGCTCTGAGGTCTGAATTCCATATTCAGAATTGGCATCCACAGGCCAGAAGGGAGAACACAATTGTCTTTCTTAGATAACAAGTGCACACCACAGACGGCTTCTGCTTTTCTCTCACTCTCAGCTCTCTTCAATTATTTACAGTCTTTGTCTTTCGTTTGCAGCCATTTCACCTTACAACCCACACAGTGAATGAAGAGCCATGACATTCAAGTTTGTGCACTGATCTCTCATTCACAGCAGTACAATTACAGCAATGATATAAAAGCAACAACAGTGACAGCAATAATGGCTGCTACTATTTAATGAGAATTGCATGTCAGGTGTCCCATGAGGCAATTAATAAACATTGTCAGATGGGATCTTCTACAGCATGAGAAACATCCCAGGCTCATTCAGTTAACACCGAGACCAAGATCGTGAGAGGCATCGCTGAGCTTTCATTCTCATCGCTTCATTACAAAGCCACGAGCATCTCCTCACCACTCTATGTTCATGCATATACTCTATGCATTTTGATTCCAAGAATAATCTAAAGTATGATCTTAGTCAAGAAGCAAAACTCTTTTATATTTTGTTCCTTTAGTAACAATGAGCTTCAAAAATAAGAAGTGGAGTGATCTCGAGTAGAACATGCAGGCACAAGAGATGGTGTGGACGAGACACTGAACTGCTCACACACTTTCACAAATGCAAAGTCATCTCTTCTGAGTGGGGAGAGATGTCTGTGGAAACTGGGACACTTGGAGTAAAGTGGGAAAAACTTTTGTTTAATCATTTAAAGAAAATAGTGCCTTGTGGCTTCTGCTAGTCACCACTCTTGGACAAAAAGGAGCTGCATTTGGGAGAGAATATCTCTGTAGAAGCAACAATGGACCTTTGAAGTTGCTGTAGCTTTATGACAGATGCCATGGGAAAGATCCAAGTTAATGTAGAGTTACAGAATCAGATGTTGCAACACATTCTCTGCCAGGCCAGGAACTGGAAACCACTTTTTATAAGGGTTCACATAGAAGGAGATGAAGAAACGGCTCACTCACTAACATGCTTGCCTCACAAGCATGAAGACCTGCAGTCAATCCCCAAAACATGAGAAAAAAAAAGCTGGGCATGGTATATGTTTATAATTCTAGCATCGGGCAGGTGGAGACAGGCAGATCCCTGGGACTTGCTGCTCAGCTAGCCTCCCCTACTAAGCTAGTTGCAAGCCAGTGAGATATTCTGCCCCCCTCCCCCACCCTCCCAAATAAATGATGCCTAGGGAACAATATCTAAGGTTCACTTCTGGCCTCTACAAACATGTGC
>CABHPP010140536.1:0-13436 GCA_902168425.1 Peromyscus attwateri | reverse complement strand
AAGTTTGGGGTTTTTGAGATCATGTATAAACAAATAATCATGATTCTTTCTTCTTTCCCAACAAAACACTATTTGTGAAGTCAGACCTGGCTCCTGGGGATGTTCTGCTGCCCCTGTGCTATGCATCAGGGATAAAAGCATGGGGTTTCTACAAAGGTTGTAGGGAGAAAATGATACAGTGATATCTGGACAGGACTTTGCCTTAGGGTTAGAAACATAGGCATTCACCCTGCTTTTCTTCCTCTTTGTGAGATGTATAAACATCTTATGTCTGATTTACCAAAAGTAAATAAAACCAAGAAGTTGCAGAGAAAGAACTTTCTGGGGCATTCCTACAAGTTATTAATGCCCTTTTGCCAGGCAGCTCTGCACAGAAGGCAAAACTCAAAGAGAATTTCTCTGGGTATCCCAGAAGGGTATTGAGAGGGTGGAAGAGCTTAAATGCAGAAGAACCCTCTTCTAATTCTATAGCATGAACACAAACATCTAACTGAAACAATGAACACAAGATCTGAATGCACATTTCCCCAAAGAAGACATACAACTGATCAAAAATCATGGGGAAACAGCCGACATGGCTAGCTACCAGGGATGGAAAATCCAACCAACATCACAGTGAGCTATCACTTCACAGACACTGGGATGACTATAATTGAAAAATTAGGGAAGGCTTCTTAATATAGATGCAGGGGCATTGGAGCCATTATTTGAAATGTAAAACACAGTGCCTGAGTTGGAAACAACCTCGGCAATATCTTAGGAATTAAACATGTAGTTGTCTTATGACACAATGACCCCATTCTTTCCTAGTTATTTATGTAAGAAAAATGAACATATATGTACATAAAATACTTTAAAAATGAATAGAGTTATTCTTGGATTATTACTATGAAGCAAAATATAGAAACAACACATGAATTTCCATTCAACAATGAACAGATATATGTGAGGATATTATTTGGCAACAAATGGAGAAGTTTCTGCCTAGCAGAAGAAATGATAAAAAAATGAAAAGAGAGAAGAAATATTTGCAATATGTCTATAATATATTCAAACTATCTCATGAGCCCATATAATTTAATAGCAAAATAATAGTACCCTAAATTTTAAAGATGGAAAAAGGTCTTACACTGACTTTTTTTTTTAAAGTATCACAGCTGGAAACCAAGGTTTTCTGCATGCTGGGTAGATGTTCTACCACTGAGCTACATCCCCAAACATTCTTTTCAAAGAAGCAATATAAATAGCCAAGAGGTTTATGATAAAATACTCAACATCATTAATCATCAGGGAAGTACAAACAAAAACCACAGGCTATCACTTCACACTTGTTAGGATGAGTATGACAAACAGAAGAACAAGAGGAACACTTGTGCATTGTTGGTGGGAATATATTTAATGAAAAGCACTGTATAGGATTCTTAGACATTTAAAAATAGGACCACTGTATAATCTAGCAATCTGAATTCTGGGTAAGCATACAAGAAAAATGAGATTATTATCTCCAAGAGATATGAACACTCCAATGCTTACTATAACTTTGTTTACAGTACCCAAGATAAAGAAGCCAGGTGTCCACTGAGAGACAAATGGATGAAGAAAATGTGGTGTGTGTGTGTGTGTATGTGTGTGTGTGTATACATGATATGCAGGAATATAATTTGGCCTTAAAACAGTAGGAAAATTTTTATTGCTAAGAACATATATTCACCTAGAGGACACTTAAGACAGAAAGACAGAAGGAAAATAGTGTACCAATTCACTCACAGGTAGAATCTAAAATAGTTCAACTCTCAGAAACAAAGAGTTGACTGGCAGTTCCCCAGGTCTGAGACATGAAGACATGATGGTAAGGGGTAAAAGCTTAGCTACAGGGTGACTAAATTCTGATGATCTCCTTATGGCATGGTAACCATGGTCAATAATTTATTGTATTTTTGAATTTTCCTGGGAGTAGATATTAACTATTCTTACCATAACAAATCTGGTAACCACCTTGAGTCATATGCTGGATACATTAGTTAGCTTGGTTGTGGTAATTGCTTCAGTATGTATAAAATGTGTCATGTCATCATGTTGTTTAGCACACACACACACACACACACACACACACACACACACTCATACATATATATTCAATCATTCTTCAACAAAACTGGAATAGATGAAACACTTGTATATGGTTAAAAAAAATGAACATTTTGAAACTTTACCCTAATAAAATCTTAGCAGATCACATGAAATTATTAAATTATATACTTTAAATAAATGAACTGCATAGTATTTGAATTATATTTCAATAAAGTTGTATTAAAATGGAAGATTCCATTTAGTGAATGACACAACGGTGTAGCTATAAATGATGATGAAATTATTTTTAGTCCACCTGAGGTCAATCATAAACTTGACTCTTATTATTCAGATGCACTCAGATCTAAACCCTTTGTACTCCCTTGTCCTAAGAACTGTAGGGTACAGCATGTGGGAAGGTCTAGAGAAACTGGGCATCCTCAGGGAACTTCTTCAGAAATATGGACAGGGTGAGGCCAGAGGTAGCATGTTCAGAATCATCATAAACATCAAGTAGAAAGGGCAGAAGTGGGGAGGGGTTGGTTTACTGGCAGGCACTTGTAAGTCAAGAAAGCAAAGTGACATTAAAAGGTTCTTGGAAGCTCAGCTCAGATGCTGGAACTTCCCTGATTCTGTAATGGAGGGCTGTGCACTTAAAGAAACTAACCTGCCAATGTGTGTGGCAGAAATTTAGGGGCCTGGACACAGAACAGAGGGCTGTGTGCTAACAATGGCCAGAAGAAAGTGACAGTCACAGGGTGACAAGGTGATGAGGAAAAGAGGTGTGTTCTCTTTCTGCTTCCCATCTTAGTGTCCAGCAAAACACACCACCACCACCTGAATACCATGATCAATACCAGGGTAAGTTTTACTGCTATGCTCTAGATATGGAATTAGGCACTTAGCTTAGAAATCCATGACTTAAGAAAAAAGGCTGTGAAGAGGGAAGTCTTAGGGACTTCCTTTGGAATTATATCAGAATCTCCCACTTCAAGCCTCAGGGACTTGTTAAGCAAGTAAAATGATTTGAAAAAAAAATCATGGAATTTTCTCGATAATTAAGAGAAGATGCAGGGTATGGTGATGCACAGGTTTAATCCTTGCACTTGGAGGCAGAGGCAGGTGAATTCAAGGCCAGCCTAACCTACAGAGTTCCAGGCCAGGCCAGACTGGGCTATGCAGAGAAACACTGCCTAGAAAAAACAATCAAACAAACAAATCCCAAACACAAGGACAAACAAAGCAAAAAAAAAAAAAAAAACCCTCAAAAAACAACAAACAAAACCCCAAAAGCAAAACAAACAAACAAACAAAACTGAGAAGAGCAGACTAAAGACAATATTTTGGAAGCTTGTAAAACAATCCCAGATAGATAGCAACATATGAAGACTTCCGACCAGACAAAAATAGGAATTACCAGTAGTCTGGCAAGAATAGCTAATATAATATAACCCGCAATGCCACATACTTCTAAATGTCAACATAACCTAGAGTTACCTGGAAAGAGAGCTTTAATTAAGGAATTACCTAGACCAGGTCGGCTTGTGGGCTTTATAATAAATAAATAAATATCTTTAATAACACAGTTAGTGCTACGAGGTATTATCTTTATTGTGAATTGATAAGGCCATAGCCAGCCCACAGTGAGCAGTGCCATTCCCTTTTCAGGGGAATCCTGAACTGTATCATAGAGGGAAAAGCAGGCTAAGAGCAAGCGCACAAGCAACAATACGTTATTCTCTTTTTGCTCTCAACTGTGGCTGTGATGACCTGCTTCAGTTTCTGCCTTGATTTTCCCAAAATGATGGTTTGCAGCTTGGAATTGTAAGCCAAAAAAATAAAATAAAATAAAAAATCCATTCTCACCAAACTTGCCTTATGTAAGGGTATTTTATCACAATAACAGAAGTAAAACCAGTAATTCAGAAAACCAGAGAAAAAAATTCAAGAATATTAAGCTTAGACAGTTTAGAATGGGGGTGTTATCAGTAATGATATACGTGAGGAGAGGGGCATTTCCTGCAATCACGGCATGGGCTCTATTATCAGATGCATTAAGTTTGAACACCTGATCACTCAAATTTGTATGTCTGGGTTTAACTAACCAATGCCTGACAAATCTTTTATATATTTAGATGAAAAGCACATTAGAGAACAGGAAATTGCAATAGGTTAACTTCCTCTACTAATAAAAATACTAGAAAGGCGAATTCTTACCACTTAGAGATTACTTTGCAACTCAAAAAGATTCTTAAGATTATAGACAATTATATTGTATACTTCAATAATATTTTATAATCATCAAACACTGGAAATAAAAAAGTTCTGTCTCCTCTCTGTTTTTCTCTGATTTTGTCTCACTGTCTTTTGGTCGTCTCTCTGTCTCTATCTGTCTGTCTATATGTCTCTCTCTCTCCTCTCTCTCTCTCTCTCTCTCTCTCTCTCTCTCTCTCTCTCACACACACACACACACACACACACACACACACACACACACAAACCTGAAAGGTACAAATAAAAGTTTATACAAGAGCCTAGTTTTCTGGAACCTATTGTGTAACTCTGGGAGTGGACCTTTAATAAAAGATGAGAGATTTGGACATTGGGTATGTTTAGTTGCTGGATTCCTGATGAATAGTGCTATTCAAAGTCCTTGAGGAATTTCCTTTGCAGAAGATTCCCCCGTCCTCACTGGATATCCTGACAGTGCACATCTGACATTTACTCCCAGAACAAATTAGTACAATATTTTTGAATTCAGAGAGCTGGAGCTTACAAAGAAATACTGAACCTAAAGGCCATGAATACCATCCCTTGATTTTAGGTGGGTATGAATGTGCATAAACCTTTTAAAACAAAGCCAGTCTTAGCAACTGTATTAGTTATTTTTCTATTGATAAAACCCCAACACCAAGGCAAATTAAATAAGAAAGGGTTTCTGGTTCCACTGGGTTAGCATCCATGCATGACAGGGGAGCAGAGCCTGCAGGCAACCCTCATGTGTCCAGAGCATCAACCAAGTGCCTATCTTGTATGTTAAACATGAAGCAGAGGGCATAAACTAGAAATGGCCAGATTCTAAACTCTAAAGGCTCACCTCTAGCAACACACCTCCTCTAACAAGGCCACGACTCCTAAGCCTCCCTAAACAGCACCAACAACTGGGGACCAGGCATTGAAATGCTGGGAATTCTGGAGACTATTTCTCATTCTCAAAATACTTCCTTCAGAAGTACAGCACAGTAATCTTCTGAACTCCAAGCTCATTCCTCTCTCTACTGCATGGGGCTTCTTCAGTCAGGACTAGCTCCTTCTTCTCTCTACTGTATGGGGCTTCTTCAGTCAGGACTAGCTCGTTCTTCTCTCTACTTCTTCAGTTAGGACTTCCACAATTCTAAAAGCAAGCTTGAAGTTTAACCTGTCTTGTAAGTGTATGTTTGAAAATACATGACTAGCTTGGGGAAGGGTTTTCAAAAGAGTCTGTAACTAACAATGTGTCAAGTATCACAGCATGTAGGACCCATCAAAATTAAAGACAGTGATGTTTACTCAGGGGATGTGCATGTATTCAGACAAGCTCACAGTATTTGCTCAGAGTCTGTTCCTAGAAACCCAGGTGCTGAGTTAGATCTCAACTGCATTCATGATTTCCATGATATTTTTATATTCAACTCATTATTCTCTTAATGTTTCCATGCAAAAAAATAAACCTCCAAAAACATTCCAATCAGCCTTAGCACCATCTTCCTCCTTTGGAAACACACTACTGTTGTCACTTTGACAAGTGTAAATAGCAATCAGGATGATATTTAAGTCTAAGTTTGTGCCAACTAATTTAGTGGAAATGGCTATGTTTTGAAATAGTAGAGCGCTCACACCCCATCTGGTGTGTTTTCCTTTTATCTTCCACTCTCTGTGAGTTTTAAAAGTCAACTGCAGTGTAAATATTCTTTCTGCTATGCTAATGTGGCCTTGTCTCAGAAATCAAAGGGAAGGGGTCTTTGGGCAAATGGTTCTTTCCAAATTGAACTATTTAGTGTCATAGCATCACAAGGAACCGGAGCTGACTTTGAGGTGACCAAGATGAATCCGTCTCAGTTGGAGTGCAGGGAAACAAGCTGTGGACAAAATGAATGGCCCATAATCTCATCAGTCACAGAGCCAGGATCTGAGTCTCCATGGGAGGACTTTCAGATACCCTGTCACCAAGTGGTCACTTTTTTCCCTGGACTCTATGACCCTGCATGATCCTGGTGACTTTGTGGCTTCTATTTTACAATACAGCATAGACACTGCATTAATTTCTCACTCACGTGCAGCAGGCTAATATTTCAGAGTAGGGACAGCTGTGCCATGTCCTTGGGCCTCTCCTGTATCTGAAGGCAACCCCACTGCTAGCCCTACTCTTCAGCACTGACTCAGCATCCAAGTGGAAGAGAAACTGGCCCAATGCCAAGCTAGGTCCTACATCTGACGGTTACACTCATTTTCTTATTTGTTGCTACAGAAATTGGAAGAAACATGGTGACTTGACAAATTTATTATCTGACTAGTGGAGGTAAGAAGTTTAAACTAGATCTCTATGTGCTAATATTGAAGGTGTGGACCTGTCTACACATTCTTTTGGTTTATCTAGTGGCAAATCTGTTTCTGGCTTGGGTGTGCTTGGCTTTCTTTTTCATTTGGTTGGTGTTTCTATTTATCATCATCATCATCATCATCATCATCATCATCATCGCCATCATCATTATTGATCTTTTTCCCTTTCTGAAGATTTTCTGTATTTCTTGGCTTGGGGCCCACTTCCCATATTCAAAGTCAGAAGTCACTCTGGGGTAATGTAGAAACTATGACATAGATAAGACCATTTTCGAGCTTAGAGGGGGACAGAGAAATGTCTATTACTGTTTGTCAGGGTGATGTGGTTCCAAATATGAAACTTCATGTGGATGGGTCTGTCACTGAGAGCACTGATGGGGCTTCCAGAGAGACATTTACCAAATTACTTTTCAGGTAGACCCCAGACATGCACTCAGGCTACTGAGCTGGCCTTTGTGGTTTGGTTTTAGAGTTACTAGTCCCACTGATGTCTAGATTAAGGTTTGATATTCCAGTTTTAAAATTCCATTCTCTTCTAGAAGGCCTTGTTAGTTTGAAAAATATGTTGTTGTCCCTTGAAGGTTAAGAATGTGAACTGCTGTTGTGTACACTTGAGGTACAAAAAGGACATTTTGACAGAAAGGAAGGCAATGCCGAGAAAGTATGAGGCCTTGCTGCTGACAAATGAGAGCCAAAGAGTTGAGGAAGGGGAAAATGAGGCACTGCATGTGAAGGACTGGGGAAATACAGATCTAGTGCAGCTAGCATTCTGGAGAACCTGTCCTATGAGGTAGAGGTTTCTGTGTGTCAGAGGTAGTGAGGAGGAAGGGAATGAAGAAATCTGTGAGTGTTTGTGGAGGCCGCTCCATGAAGGAAAGCCACACTGGAAACAGGCAGCCTAAATATGAATCTAAGGAGTGTCCCTGATTCTCTGTTGTCCTGAAAAAAGTTACAAGGTTTCTCTGTGCCTTAGTTTCTGTACCTGATGAAAAGAAACATAAGTCAATGTCCTCTTGGATGTATTAACTGTTTATCTTGTTAATGTCAAATCGCACCCAATCTTTCCTCTACATTTTGAAAGCATCACTTAGGACAATCTTGCTCTATGCTCTCTCAAGTCTAATTCATCCTCATCCCAGATTGAGAGCAAGTGAATGTGCCAAACTCCCAAAGTTCTCACATTTGAGATAAGACATAAGTAACTATTCCATAAAAAATACATGCATGATACATGCATCTGGTATGTGTGTGTGTGTGTGTGTGTGTTGTGTGTGTGTGTGTGTGTGTGTGTATGCTATGTGGGGGGACTTATGTAACATGTTTGGTTGCTTTTATCTAGTGACAAAAAACTCAACTGCACCTCAGTCCTGACATCAACTTATGGCCAAGATCACCAGAAAAAATGAGCAGAAAGTTCACAGTGCACTTAATCCAAGCATGCAAAGTCCTTCTAACATTGAGGAGAAACAAAACTCTTCCAAAAGAAAAATATACATGCTAGAACACGGCTGCATTTCAGTGCAAAGGGAATATTCTATGAGTTCCTTAGTTACTACTAATGTAGGACGGATTTCCAACGGGCACTGGCACAGCTGCCCAGAAGATATTTACGGCCCATTGAGAGCTGTAAGCAAGGGCTGTTTCTTTTGGAGAAAAAATAAGGCAGTGATTTCCTTTTAAATATTTTAGTGTGTTATTGTGACATGAATACACTATAAGGCATGCAAAAGTATTTAAGAGGTTTGGTGCACAAAATCAGCTTTGAAAGAATGACCTTGGGAATTGTAGAAGCTGGGCTAGAATATGTTGATGATTTCTTTGTGTTTAAACAAAACTACAAAAAGGAGTTATAATGAAGTTCCTAAGCTGGCAAACTCATGGGCCATATCCTAAAAGGAGAAAAAAAATGTTAACTTTGTAAAGTGCTGTTTTCTTTAATGTATGTTTTACCTACTTAATTAGCAGGGGTATGTTCAAAACTTGTAAGGCTTACAAGATATGTAGGATATGTGTGTGTGTGTGTGTGTGTGTGTGTGTGTGTGTGTGTGTGTGTGTGTGTGAGAGAGAGAGAGAGAGAGAGAGAGAGAGAGAGAGAGAGAGAGCAGAAAAATGCTTTTCCATAAAAATCAAGATCAAAGCAAAGGGTGATAGAGAGAAGACTTTGTGTCCAACAGATGAAGTGTAAACAAGCTTTGCCACTGAGGTCTAGGAAGAAGTGTCCCTGTGAGGCTCAGCTTCTGTTCCAGTTACCCTGATGTCTGTAACATAAGGTGATGTGTGCATAGACCCTGAAAGAGTCTAGTTCACTGTGGCTCCTTAAATGATAATTTCACTCCATTATTATTTTTCATCAGTTCTCTTGTGGACAAAAATCTAAGAATTAGAAGATGACTGGTAATCTAATCCAGAAGCCTCATGTTACTGGATTCCTTTCCCTTCTCATTTCAAGTACATGTTATGAGAAACATTGAGGTTACATAGTAAGTTCAATACTAAAAGATATGGGATGAATTACTATGCTAGTCCGGTGTATACAATTTAGAGATATATAAATATGGAAGCGTTTTCTTCAATTTCTTAAATAGAAAAATACCTAGTATATTTCAAAGTATGCATCTAAGTTGGGAGGTAGAAGTTGGACACCAGAACAATTACTTGAAAATACTGTTTGCTAGTCTGTTGGAGTGATCTGAAAGCCTTAAAATAAAATTCTAATCCAGAGTATTTTCTCTCATGGCTACATCACAGGATCATGGAAGCTCCCTACTTGTGACTGTTTGAAGGTTTAATGTGCTCATGAATGGCTGTCTGTGAAGGCTCTCAGTTCACATGCATATGGTAACAGAACTCTCTCATATGGCTTCTCTGTAATTGGAAGATGACCTCTGACATTTGCCTATCAAACTCACTCTACCAGCTCCTCACAATAGTCTCTCTGGATAATGATAATACTACTAATACTCACAGAAATTATGATAAAATATTTACTGAGCACTTCTCATGTATCCTAAGGTTTCATATGAAAAAGCTATTTGATTTTCATAGCAATCCTACATATATGTTAGAGATAAAAAAAAAACCTGAGACATGGAAAAGTTGGGCAATTTGTTCAAGTACATGGAATAGGAACTGAACACAAAGCAAGCTTGTTCTAGATCCCCACATGTAACCTTATATGATGTTACCACAAAAGACACTGCATCTCCTTTCAAAACTGAGTGAGAGATTTCAACCACCCTCACGAAGGCCAACTAGGCCACCCATTTCAAAGGCAATTGTCAGGAGAAATAATGACCCAAATAGTGCCTCTCCTGCCCTCCAAGTCCATGGATAGTTGTGGTGATATTTTATTTGTGCTGAAATGTGGTAATATTTTATTTGTGCTTGAATAAATAAAGCTTGCCTGGAGATCAGAGGAAATAGCAAGCCATTTTAGGTAAACAAAGAAGTCAGTCAGCAGTAGCACACGCCCTTAATCCTATCACTTGGCAGGCAGGATCTCTGTGTGTTCAAGGCCACACTGGAAACAGAGCCAGGTGTGGCGGCACATGCCTTAAATTCCAACACTAGTTAACCATGGAGGTCTAGAGGTCTGGACAGACAGACAGGAAGTGACAGAGCTGTGTAGGAAGAGGAAGCTGAACGGAGAGAGCAAATCAGATGGCAGAACAGCAAGGAATATCGTGGGTAGACAGGAAGTAACTCGTATTTGGAAGCTGCAGAGTTGGTGAGGTAAGGTTAGCTGGTGGCTTTCCCTATTTCTCTGATCTCTCTAAGGCTTCCACCCCTATATTTGGCTCCGTGTTTTATATTTAATAAGACCACTTAGAAAATCATCTACAGATAGTCTCATGAGCATCCCTGGTAGTACTAACAGACAGAAAATGAATGTACCTTCCATGTAGGGATCTGACTGGTCATTTCATTTTTAAAATTCCAACAAGATCTTTGACAAGAGACAATAGGCCCCATAGTAATCATTTAATGACTTTTATACTTTGATATTTTGAGGGTAATGAAAAACACACTACTATCTTCTGGGTTTAGATAGGTAGGATGAAAATAAAACAATTTTTGCATTCAGTTCCATTTATTAATAATAATAATAATAATGATACCCTCAAAGATCTCTGGATTTAAAGAATCCGAGAACTATCCTATTTAATTTAGTACTTACCCATCACCTGTGGCTAATGTGAACTGAAATGTATCAGGAATGTACAATATATACTGTGTTTCAAAGACATAACATAA
Organism: Peromyscus attwateri; assembly: GCA_902168425.1. Taxonomy (NCBI): domain Eukaryota; kingdom Metazoa; phylum Chordata; class Mammalia; order Rodentia; family Cricetidae; genus Peromyscus; species Peromyscus attwateri. Next base: position 2,513 of record CABHPP010140536.1, on the reverse strand, counting down.
GATAATATAAATATCTTATTAATATTTTATAGCAGCTATATATATCTGAAATGATAATCTTATGATTGTTTTAGTTTAAAATTCTATTAGTAAATTTAACTTCATTTGCTCCTTTTTATCTTTCTTAACCTAAAAATCCATAAATATATGTAGTCTTCTATTGGTGAGTACTGACTAGGGATGGGGGCTTCAATAGTGGATATTACCTGGTAGTAACAAAAGCAAAATCTTGACAGCATTATGATACCCCTCTGCTGGCATGTAACATATGCATTTCAAAGATGTATCCTGTTCCAATTATAGAGGTAATGGGATTGACTATAAAGTTTATGTTTTAAGTCTATGAATGTTTCATCAAAAGCTTGACAGCTGATAGCCAAAAAGCAAAATCATTTATAAATTCTTTAGAATATAAAACTTGCATTAATTGTTTTCTTCCTTCTTAATAATTCTTGTTTATTTTTATGTTGTTCTTTCAAGAGAGAGTAGATCAAATATTTGGGATCTTTTCTCTTTGAGATCATAATAATTTCCACTGACAAAAATATATTAATGATTAATTAATATCTCTCTTCTCTCTGCTTTATCTACCTGTTTGTGATCATAACTTATTACTATAGTGACTTTTCCTCTTCTCTGAGTCCTACATTCTCAATCCTTTAAATACTATGGATTCAGAAGAATTTTTGCTTAGTAGTTTGTTTATTGCATCATAGCTTTATAAACTGTCAAAATCATTTATCTTAAGTGATAACTTATTAGCTGTTATGTCAAGAACATTGAATATAAACAAATGAAGATTTTTAAATGCACACATAGCCTATTCTTTAGACATTGTGGCTCATGGATGCTTGAATGCATCCATCAGTGAGACTAAGGATTACCCTGTGAAAGACATGACAGAAGACAGAGGGACATCAGAAACAAGAGTATCACAGAGCAGGCATTTTCCCTCTTCACTACCAAGCATCTTCTAGCTATACTATGGGATATGTCTACAGATTGAATTTACCATGCAGGTTACATGGACTCTGCCCAGTAAAGTCTATTCAGGAAACGATGAGGGAGGTTTAATGAAGTGCTTTTGCTATGAATGTCACACATAGTGTGACATATGATTCACACCATTTTTACTAATGTATTATGAACATTCAACTGAAGATATTCAAGTGACATAGCAGAGAAAATTTGAGAAAAAGATGACCTAGTATAACATCTCTTAAAGTAAATTCTAACGAGAAACACACAGACACCGTAGAAGCGACATCTTTTGCTATGGGGCTCATACAGAGATCTGAAGTTCACCAGTTGTTTATTCTGCTTCCCTTTTTTGATTTGATTCATTGATGAACAATGAATTCATGATTGTCTTTGGAGGCCCCCAACTCACCATTATCATCCTTATTGTCTTTTGCCTTTCTACCATGCTTAGTAAGCACTACTCAGTATGAAGCCAACCTGATTTTGTTTAATATTTATTTTTATGAGGAAAAGGGAGCAGAAAATATTTTTTTAACCTGATAAACCACTCTTTCCTAATTTTACCTTCTCATGTGAGGGATTGTAAAGATTTAACTTGATAATAATGTGGCCTAGGAAACAGTAGTCCAGTTCTATTAAGTTAGATATCCAAAAGAACATTCAAAGGTGCATATAGGGAGCATATGAGGCATATCATTTAATTAAGAATGACCATGCATTCATCATACCCATATTCTTTGACTTAAAAGTCCCAAAGAATGCAAAAACACATAAAGTTGCAATTTTAATCTGAAGAAGAGGTATCAATGTTTACATTCTAAAATTCTCATGAACTCAGAAGCTTAGCAATCACTAGGAAGAGATCAGTGAACCCAGAGGGAGAACAGCTAATTAACTGTCTCACTGAAACATTCTTTCCTTTTTGTAAAATCAACTAGGGATCCATGAACTTTGAGTACATTGTCAAATGATGTGTGAAAGAGATGCAAGTTCAACAATAAATATCATCAGCAATATAATGCTTCTCTCAAGCCTTCTGGGCCAAATGACCTGAATTTGAGTAAATTAATTTTGTTTATACATTGCAATAAACCAAGAAATTGTTTTCCATGACATTCTTGAACCCATGGTTGCTCTGTCTATAAAGTTCATGGTTGATGTTTTCCAATTGCTGGTTGCATTGCTCCTTTGTTTTAATATTAGGCACTTCTTTTAAAGAAAAGGGATGAATTTTATACAGAGCATGCAATCATAACTATTCGATATCACCCATAAACATCTGATGAATTGAACAATCCAGTTACAAGTGTGCTTATCTAAGACAAAGTCAAGGTAAGTCTTACTGAGCTAATGAAATGATGTACTGTGGCATTAAGCAATGGGCACTTCCCTCCTCCACATTAGCTATGCATGCTCTTTGAACCAAGGAACCATTTGTGTCATTATCATAATGTCCATCAACTTGTCAAGATAATAGAGGTCCTGCAGAGTTCAGAGAAGGCTTTATATAATTCATACAAGTTCCAAGAAAA
>CABHPP010140535.1:38895-49724 GCA_902168425.1 Peromyscus attwateri | reverse complement strand
ACACACACACACACACACACACACACACACACACACACCACATATACTGAGTATTTGAAACTTTTATCTATTATTTTTGAGGTAACTATTAAACTTTACCTTCCATGTGGATCTACAATTACACCATTTATTAACTCATCTAAATTTTCCCCAGGATAGATTAAAATGATTAATATTTTGATCTATCATGTAGTCCTAGGCAACTGAGTATTTTCTGAGTGCTGCCGCTTTGCCCATTCTATTGGTAAGATCCCTACTAATCTGCACATAGTTCTTCTGTAACTATGTAACTGTCCTGTCTCATGTGCCCACACTCTATCCTATTCAGTGTTAGTCTTTGTAAAGCTTTTGAGGCTTTATCCCCCGTTTATTTTCACGTTAATCCTTTCACAACTTTTAGATGGTTTAAAAACAAAACATTAGAATGGGAATAAGATTCTCATTAACTATTTCTTGATTTGCGGAGGGCTGACGGTTTTATAAAGGGTCTTTCTATTTAATTGTCTTGTAGGCTTCACCACTCTTGGTATTGTTTTGGTGGGATAGATCCTCCTAGTTTGCTTCCGGTTGCAGGGCTAAGTGCCAACCAAAACCAACTTTGGGAGGAAAAGGCTTATTTCAACTGACAGTCCAGCATTGAGCCTGGAGCAGAAACAGGAGAGACATCAATGGAATGCTGCTTACTGGCTCGATTTCAGACTCACAGTCTGCTAGCTACCTTTCTTACACATCCCTGGCCCACCTGCCTAGGCATGGCACCGCCCACAGTGGGCTGGGCCCATCAACATCAATTAGCCATCAAGAAAATGCCTTACAGACATGCCCACAGGCCAATCGGATGGAGACAATTCCTCAGCCCAGCTTCCTTCTTCCCAGATGTACCAATCAGGATTAGCCAGCACAAGGCTATTTCTAAAATTTGCATTTTCCCTTGCTGTCTATTGCTAGTCTATAAATGAAACCATCAAATGGTTTTCTTTGTCTTGGGCCATGCCACTTAATAATAGAAAATGATCAGCCCTCTTACAATGAAGTTCAAATTAGTTTCCATCTTATTCTTTTTAATAGAGTCTCCTTTAATCCAGTCTTGGCCTTGAACGTCCTAGAACTTTGGGTCTTCCTGCCTCCACCTCCAAAGTGTTGGGATTAGAAGTGTGCACCACCATACCCGATTTATATGATGTTCACATGATGCTGGGGATGGAGCGCAGGGCTTCATGTATGCCAGGCAAATCCCGGGTCCCACTTTGAGTCTACACTTCCGTCATTCCTCAAGCACGTTTCCAGCCTCCGGGAGGGAAGGAAAAAGGAAGGCAAAATACAAACACTTGAGTGTCCTGTCCTCACTTCCTATATAAGGCAGCATGCCATCTAGAATCCTGAGCTGGACATCCCCAGAGCATGTGGTCACAAAGACCCCCCCCAAGCCTTCTTTATGTACAATTGTTGGGTAGGACTCGGACAGGGAAGCTTGCTTCAGTTTTATAGGACTGCTTTTAGATGCTGTAATAGGTATCCCAGAGGCCGGCTTTCCTCACTCCATATTCCTGACTCATTTCTAATCGGAATCAGTTATCTGATCCCGGGGAGCTGCACATTCTCCAAAATGTCCCCATACAGTAGTGATGCTTAGCAACCCGGAAATGGATCTTTCAAAGGGCGACGTATGAATTTCTGCACGTGATTGGCTCAATGACTTTACGAACTAATTTTAAAAGAAAGCCCTTAATTTCATGTCTTTTTTTGTTTGTTTGTTTAATATACAGCAAAAGGACAGAGGGAAAGCCAGTGATCGCTTTCACAGTAAGGAAAGAGAAGGCATGTGACGTTTGCGTTACCCTCCGTGGCTGCCTCTTCCCAAACCTTTTGTCCAATGTGCATTATCGTGCTTAAGATTTCTCCCTTGCGTGTCCACTCAGATTTCAGTGAGCAGCAGAGCCACCCGCAGGCCACACCTCCACACCTGCGGCTGCCTCCGCAGACCAATCGTGTACTGATGGGGTTACTGTACCTGTGTTACAACCACATCGAAACAAATCCCTGATACATTCAGTCGAGGCAGGACCAAGCCTCTCCCTGCTGCATCAAGGGTGGGCAAAGTGTCTGACCATAGGTAATGGGATCCAGGAAGCCAGCTCATGCACCAGGGATGGTGGACCCTGATCACGGAGGGGATGAGGAATGGGAGGGGGTGGTAAGGCGAGGCTGGGAGTTGGGGGGAGCAGAAGGCGGGATGAGAGAGGGAATCTGTGGTTGGTATGTAAAATGAACAATAAAAAAAATTAAATTAAATAAAGGTAAAATGGGAGGGGGTAGAATCCAGACGCCTCCATTGCTTCCTTAAAAAAAACAAAACAAAACAAAACAAAACAAAACAAAACAAAACCAAAAGAAGCTAGATGATAAGATGTTCTGCGATCCTTTTTTTACACAGTCTAGCTCCAGGAAAATTCCTAGGAACTGAACTGCTGCTACTTCAGGTGTTCTGCCTGGGAAATCCTGTAGCAGTCTCTCTGCTTGATATACATGCTCTAGATGCTCTTTTCTGTGAGTCAAACTTCTTCCGTGTGTGTGTGTGTGTGTGTGTGTGTGTGTGTGTGTGTGTGTGTGTGTTGGTTGGCTGTCTTCCTCGGTTGTTTTTCACTTTATTTTTGAGGCTGGGTCTCACTTATTCGGGTAGGCTAGCCCCCTAACACGCTCCAAGGATACTCCTATCTCCGTACCATCTCCAGTTATAAACACACACTGTTGTGCTTGACTTTGGTGTGCCGGGTATCTGAACTCAGGTCCCCACACTTGCACAGCAAATACTTTACAGACTGAATTGCCTTCCAGTCCCCCAAACCTATTTTTTTGCTTATCATTTTAAGTTGACAAAAAGACAGTATTTCTCCATCCGAGAGTCTCAGCAGATGCTGCAAGAAGGAAGGCATCTTCTTCAGTGAGACGCTGCAGTCTCCACACAGAATCTTTTTTTTTTTTTTTTTTTTGACAAGGTTTCTCCGTGTAGTTTTGGTGCCTGTCCTGGATCTCGCTCTGTAGACCAGGCTGGCCTCGAACTCACAGAGATCCACCTGGCTCTGTCTTTAATCCAAGCAGAAAATTTAACAGTGATTGTTGGAAGGGCTAATATGTACTCAGTGTGTCCTATCGAACACTCACCCCAGTCAGGGAAGACATTTTTTTCTTAATTGGTATAGGTATGTGCTATCCCTTTAAAATTTCCAATCCTGAAGGTAATACTTGTCATTAAGGATCTTAAAAAAAAAAAAAAAAAAAACAAGAAGACAACGATACTAGCAGCCTGATCACACAAACCATCCTATGCCATCTTTACATGTACAATTAATATTACCAATTAGAAAAATGCAATGTACACTAGCAAACCGATTTCACCTAGGTGGTGTTTTATGTGTCCATTATAATGGATACAGGATTCTCATGTGTATTGATAAATATTTTATTTTCTTCTGTATGAACATTGTGTTTTTCTTACAGAGTTTTTGGCAACTTATAAAAGTTCATAATACAATAAAAATGTACATTTTGAGTGTTTTGTGGGCATTTTCACAATCTGATGCTTGTGTAAAGTTTATGTAATAAGTTTTAAAACTGTGTCTGGTTTACTCTTCCACTGACCTTCCTTAGACCTTTCATTATTCTCAAATTTAGTAAACAATTTACTTGAAGAATTTTGGTAAATATTGATTTTGCTTTCTTTCTATTTTTTCTTTTACTAATTTCTCTGTGATTCTTTTATGTTTTCACATTTCCTTAATTATCTAAGATATATTTTAAAATAAAAAGTAAAATGAGGCTCTGAACTAATTTGTCTTAAACTGCTCCCTGCCTCCTTAGACAGCACAAGTGTCAGTTTCTCATTGACCGATACATCCTTTATTAGCACTGTGTGCTATTTTTAATGTGTCCCATTTTCTTGGCTTTTTTAGTTCATTTGTAGCTTACTATCAAATTTTTATTTCAGAAGCAACAGAACACATGGGAATATATTGTGTCTGATAGCATTAATCACACTTTTATCTTTGATTCTTCGATTACTTTTTCTTTTTCTTCCAGTTTTAGTATGTGTGTATTGCCTATTACTTTTCTGATTTATTTTAGAGGAGCTTTGGTGTGGGCATGTGTCAGGGGAATGTCACTAGAATTTTGACTAGAGTCATTCTGAATGTGTAAACTCATTTTAGAAGAAGTTATACTCATAATAGTCAAAGAAAAAAGTTTACTCTTCTGGGCTAAAGCTGCTGATATGTGATGGTGCATTTTCAGAGCACACCGAGGGCTGAGAAATGATTAGTACAGCAAATAACTGGTGGGTGTATCTGCTTGAACACATTGAACAAGTTTCACTCTTCTCCAAAATACTTTTTTGTAAGCCGTGTGTGAGGGCGCACGTCTGTAATGCCTGTGCTCTGGAAGGCGAGGCAGGAGGATTGAATATGAAGCCACCCAAGCAATACAGTGAGAGCCCGTCTAGTAAAAATGGCAGAGGAAGAGAAGTCTCTGTTGACATCATCACCATCATATTTTCATAAGCATAAAGTGATCACAGCATTCCCAACAACAAGGGAAAAGCTGAGGTTAATCACTGGCTAGATACCAGACACTGGGTACCAGAAGCAGAAGACGTCTTCAATACAGTCAACAAGCTTTCATTGGCCTTTACTCCTGAAAGCCTCATTCCCTTTCTTCTGGAAATGCCATGTAAGACATTTTCCCAGTCCACTGAGGCCACTATACACAGCTTTTCCGGTTGATCTTTCATTTTAACTTCGTAATTTAAATTTTCAGTGGTTTTTGAGACAGGATCTCATAGAGTTCAGGATAGCGTTCAGCTCACTATGAGGTGAAGGATGACCATGAACATCCTCTTGCCTCTGATTCCCAAGTGCTGGGATTATAGGTGTGTGCTACCCTACTCCTTTTTATATAGTACTGAGCATCAAACCCAGAGTTTTAAGCATGCTAGGAATGTACTCTACCAACTGAAATGTACTGCCTAATGTTTCAAATCCTTGTCAGTTTCTCGTCTTTAATTCCATGTCTCTTGTTTTTTCTCTGATCAGCTGCTTGTCTCTGCATTACAGCTCCTTGCAAATGCTCCCACACCTCCCTGTATTGATTTAAATCCCCGAGCTCAGGGATTTAAATTTCACACAGTTGTAAAGGTATGAGTGTCAAGCAGTTGTCGTGGATGTAAGCGCCAAGGTAGACCTCAGTGGCTGTCTACTGCAGAAGTGTATATTTGAATAAAAGAAACCAAATACACATTACAAACATGTCTGTAGGGGAAATATTGACCCAAAAACTTCCAGAAATTTTTATTTATTTCAAGCATTCCAACCATACCCAATTCCAGAGAATCTGGCAAAACTCAACAACACTAAAAGCTAGCTGTGCCTATGTTGTATGCATGTCGTAGGCAGCAATTTCCTCTGCTGATTTCAAGATGACATGTGCGGATTACTTGGTTCAACACCTTTGTTTCAATACCCATAAACACACCCAGTTTCCAAAATGATGATCATCTTGGCAAAGCATCATTTTAAAGCACACCGCAGCCAGTAGGTGACTTGGTGACCAGATCGGAAATGTCACCAACAAACTGGGCTTTCCCAGGTGGAAGGGTTGGGTGCTAAACAGAAACTGCAGAGTCTACCTGTGAAAAACATTTACATGTCAGCAGAATTGACTCTGTGTGTGGACGTGGTTGACGATTCTTTACATGGTATTCACTTCCGCCCCAAACTCTTCCCTGTGTGCCTGCTAAGGGACCTTAATGTTGTCTTGTTCTGTTAAAGTGAATTAGGGCTGGGGGTTCAGATCAGGGGTAGAGTACTTGTCTAACTTGTCAGTGGTACTAGGTTCTACCTTCAACTCTGCTAAAAAGAAGGATAGGGAGGAAGAGGACAGGGCAGAGTTATCATCATTATGACCCCAAACATCAACTTGGGCATGTGTTGGATTACAGACATCTTTCAAAGCTCTCAGTACAAATGGCCACCTCATGCTGACCTTACTAAAAGCCCTTCCTGTACATGTTACATCAGTAATCTTGTCTGTGGACACAGCCCCAGGTGTCGAGGTCTACTTACCTTGCACTGTATCGGCTCTGTTTTTCTCAGCTTTTCTAGTTCTCCATTTCTAGAAGGTTCCAGTTCCCTGTAAATTGTGGACAAATATCATTTCCAATAGTTTTGGCTCTGCTAAGGCAGAGCTTTTCCTGGATTACCCTTCACAAGTTCTACAAGGCAGCTCTGTAACACCAGTGAGGAGACCATTGCAGGTGGCTAGCTCAGAGGAAGCCACTGTTTTGAAATGAGACTAGATAGTGTGTATTTGAAGCACTACAGTCAACTAAGACCAAACACATTACATTAAAGTTCTACTCTTTTGCTTTTTGAAATAAAACTGAGAGGTAAATTAAAACAAGGAGTTGTACAACTCCACTGTGCTTCAAGTGGGCTTCTCTGCATTTCCCTTAGAGCACCCCCAATCACAACACTGATGTGAATTTTTCAACATTTATAGAATATTTATATTTCCACTACTGTTTGTCCTATCTCATTTCTAACCTAATGCCCTAACATGCTCTTAACAAAGTAGATTATTAAAACACAAAGGATGCTACCCCTTCTGCTCAAAATCCTGCCATGATTTCCCATTATCCACCTCAGATTAAAAATCCAGTTCTCTACGGTGAGGTTGACATCTTTTTATAGCATCTATTGTGCTCACTCCCTCCTCCCTTTCTTGTTTTTTAATGTGAATGCTGCAGCTCTATAAATGTTGGGGATTTTGTATGTATTTTCAGTTTCAACTCACTCAAAATACTTCCTAAGTTCCCTTTTGATTTCTTCTCTTATTGATTCACGGCTTGTTTAGAAGTATGTTATCTTATTTCCAAATGATTATTTACAGGTACTTTCTATTATTCATTTTTGTCATTAAATTGATACCAATTTAATCCATTGGTGATGAGGAGCATAGAGTACATGACGTGAGCTTTTCTAGATTTTTAAAATAAAAATAACTTTTTAAATGTTTATTTTTAAGTATGTGACTGCATGTGTGTGTCCATGTAAATGTATGACATGTGTGTGTGCAGCTGACTGGGGAAGCCAGGAGAAGACACCAGATGCCTTGGAGCTGGAGTCCCAGGCAGCTGTAAACCACCTGACACGGGTGCTGGGGACCTAATTTGGTCATTTGGAAGAGCAGCAAGTTCTCTGAACTGTTCAGCCATTTCTCCAGCCCTATCTGGCTCTGGGGGGAGTCACTTTATGATCTAGACTATGGTCATTGTATGAACATTGTGGATACTATTTCTTACCTCAGAGATTTTTCATTTATTGTCCCTTCTGGCTGAAATGTTCTCTCCTTAGATCTCCCCAACCCTTATGAGTCTCCATTCCATGTCATTGTCTCTGTGAGGATATTTCTGACCTCCACATATATCATATGCATGTACGACACCAGGTATATTCTATGCCCCTTCTGGCTCCATTTTCTCAACTGCACTCATCGCTCCTGAATGATCTTCCCTTTGCTAGAGCATTCATTCCACAAACATGAATCATTGTGCATTGTACTCATTTAAATATCCACAGCACCTAAGGTAGTGTCATGCACATGATGGGTGCCACGTGAATATTTGTTAATTTGATTCACACAAGTACTTGTGAGCTAAATACTGCTGACTGTACCGCCATCATTTAACCAATATGCAAGCCAGATATGTAAATATAAAAGCAAGACTGAACACCACAGTCTGTTTCATGGAATTCCTTCACTTGGTGTTGGCTGCATAGTTACTGTGCTAGAGTCCAAGATGGATGAGCACCATGCTGGCTGTAAAAAGATTAGTGGGGGATGGACCTTATGTTGTGTAATAGAAGCAGTCAGGGGAGAAGTTGAGAAGTGGGAGGGTCTTGTGCCATGCTGGATGCTCAGATTTTACCCAGAGAGCAACGGGAAGGCATTGCACAGCTTAGAAAAAGGAGAGGTATGACCAAGTTCACAAATTAGGATGCTACAAATGATGCAATTATTTTTGTCCAACAATTTGTATTTGTTGACTCTGAATATAAGACCGTTCTCTCTGCTAGAGGTATAACAGGGAACAAAATGTCTTCATAAAATGTAAAGCCTAGTGCAGAAGACTAACAATAAACAAATAACCAAATACAAAAGCAATATAATTCCAGGCAGTCGTCAATGCTTTGGGGGAAAATGAAAAAGGGTACAGGAATGGGGTTGGGGTGTACTTTAAACAGAGAGGTCAGGTACATCACTATGATGGAAGTTATATTTGAGCAGTGACATCAATGAAAATATAAACAAAAAACACAGGAAGCCAGTTCTCGAAAGCTCCCAGAAGATGCTCAAAGACCATTGCTTGTAATGTTGTAGCATAGACATGAACTTTCTGCTACAGGAAGATGAAGCAGCTGAACACTTGCATTAAGAAATTGACGGGTTCTAATTTACTTTGTGGGACAATTCTAGTGGATTTCCAGAAAACCAGAAGTTTTCCTGTGTCCCTCAGCCACTTGTTCCCAAATAAACACACAATCGCTTATGTTAATCACAAGCTGTTTGAGAATGAAGGGAGGAAGACGGGCAGAGTCAGGAGTCTCGAGCAGATGCAGAGAGAAGCAAGATGGGCATGTCCTACTGAGAAAAGGTACCAAGCCATGAAACAAAACATAGATAAGAAATGTGGGTTAACATAAATGTAAGAATTAACTAGTATCAAGCCTGAGCTATTGGCCGAGCATTTGTAATTAATATAAGCCTCTGCGCGGCTACTTGGGACTGGCGTCAGGGAAAGAAAAGTCCACCTACACACTGACACAAATATATTTGGTGTGGGGGGAACACATATTCCCTGGCTTTCTGTTCCTGTGAGAATTCCACCAGTGTAAAATTCCATTGTTTCCTTTGTCACTTTTCTCAGTGGGGAACATACACATAATTCTTCTGGTCAGTATTCATGGCTTAATCGTTTTCTTGTGTATTTGGGGGGTAGGCGGTATCTGCCTTTAGAAAATATAAATATTCCCATTTTTCTCTGATGGTATTCTTGGTCCAGTTTTCATTTGCATGATCCAATTTGCATGGAAGAGGCCTGTGCTTGTTCAAATGTTCCTGTGCTTGATGGATTAGTCAGTGACGTGACCATATTCTTTATAGTAAGTGTTTCAAAAATAATAAGGTAGCCTTTTATTTCCTGGCCTTGAGTTCTGGCTCTGTTTGTAATTAATCATGAATTTGGTCAGCTAGATGAAGTCATTCATTTAATGGCTATTGATTGAGCAAACAATAGGGTCAGACACAGAAACTTGAAATATTCCAGCATTAGGAGAGATAGAACACACATCAAAAGAGATAAGAAATGAAAATTACAGGAAACCTGGGGTAAGATGGTGGCTTGAAGCCAAGGAAAGATAATATTTTGAAGTGAAAAGGATTGTCATTTTTTTTTTCCCGAAACTGCGGGCAGCCTGACTTCGTTGACAATATGTGAAATAGTTGGGCTGGTCACCTCTTTCCGGTTAATCTGAGTCCATTAGTTAGTTGTCAAACAAAGAGAAAAGACATTATACCAGCGGGAGCTTCCGTGGAGCAGAAACCCCAGCTCAGCCTCCCTGAGACATTCATTTAGACATTTCTCTCCAGACAGGTGAGCAGTCACATGGGTTTTCCTAGGAGTTAGCACTCACGGTTTCTAGTTCTAAAACAGAGGCGGCCTGGGTCAGACAAGGAGTTGGTTACTTTATCCTTAAGCAGGAATCACCCTTTACAAACACCTACTTATACACATTGACATGCACCACCACATGTCACAATCACGCCACTGCGGCTGATTGTCTTGCAGCCCTCAAATTAAGCTATCCGGCTGAGAGTCTGTCTCCTTTGGGTGGTGGTATGGGAATAGACCGAGGAAAAGCAAAGGACAGTAAAAAGAAAAGGCTATGGACTCTTAAGTAAGGGGACTCACAGAAGTCCGTGTACAGTTGCCGATGATAAATATAACGGTACTTCTATGTATAGAGGATAGAAAATGAATACACGTATGGATTCCATTGGATGCTCTCACGCATCACATGTAGGGGAGGAGGGAGGGGGGAGTTTCTGGTTTGCACATCTGAAATAATTTATCAATAGTAGGACTATGGGGTTTGAGAGAAAATTACGAGTCAGTTTATACTTAATTAATTAATTACAGTGCCTCACCCTGTAGCTCTGGCAGGATTGGTCCACTTGCTATGTATACTATAACCTGATATTATAAGCCACACAAACCCTTTCTTCCCTTAGCTTCGGGGTGTTTTATCACAGCAACCTAAAGGAAACTAGAACACTCAGTCACTTCATGTGGAGAGTGAGCAGAAAATGGCGGCTTAGCCGGTCAGGTGACAGTGGGGAACTGCTCCTGGTGCCACGGAAGTGCCCATCCCCCTTCACAGGCTGGAGGCGTGTGGGGCATGAGGCTGGGTGCGGGGAAACGGAGCTAATTAAACCGAGAGACTGAAGCTATAGCTGTTGTCACACGGGACACTAGCAGAAGCTCCCAAACCATACAAACAGTTAAGGGAGGTGTGTGTGTGTGTGTGTGTGTGTGTGTGTGTGTGTGTATGTGTATATGTGTGTATCTATATGTATATGTGTGTGTGTATGTGTGTATGTGTATATCTATGTGTATATGTGTGTGTGTATGTGTGTATGTGTATATCTATGTGTATATGTGTTTGTGTGTGTGTGTGTATATGTGTGTTTGTATGTGTGTATGTGTGTGTGTGCTGTGT
>CABHPP010140535.1:430-38885 GCA_902168425.1 Peromyscus attwateri | reverse complement strand
TTGTATGTGTGTATGTGTGTGTGTGCTGTGTATATATATATATATATATATATATGTGTGTGTGTGTGTGTGTTGTGTATGTATGTGTCTGTGTGTGTACATGCAAGTATTTTGTATCCTAGTCACAGCAGTAATAGAGGTAGTAGTGTTAGTAACGAAAGGTTAGGTAGACATGAAGACTCTAATTATGATGGTTAAGAAAGCACCTATATCGTGGAATGATACGTAACTTCCTTATCCTGCTACGTTGTTCAGACTTTAACCCCCAAAGGCCATATGTTATAGGCTTTCACCCCAACTTGCTGCTATTGAGAGGTAGCAAAATCTCAGAGGTAGAGCCTCGTTTGGAGAGCTCTAGGTTATCGCCATAGTGTCTCTGAAGGGACTAGTGGGTTTTTTTTCTACTTTGTAACCAGAAGATGACTGGTTTTAACCCTGCACACACACTGGTGTGATGGGCTGCCTCACCAAAAGCCCACGTCAATAGGGCCAAATGACTATGGACCAGAACCTCCAAAACTGTCAGCCAAAACACACCTCCCCCTTTTTACATCATCTCGGGTGTTTGTTATCACGACAAAAACCTGACTGGCATATATCTCAATGAAATAGCATTTTTGACCAGCTGTTTCTTTGTAACAAAGCTTGCTAGACGCCACTTGAAAAGGGCCTAAGTTATTTGCTCATGTAGTTATGCTTTGGCAACGTGGGCTGGTCCTCCCGTGGCCTATCACCAGACTGCAGTCATGACGGCCCACTGAGGCCAGAGGGAGGAGCTCAGTTACACGTCTGGAAGTTGGCTCTCCCTGCTGGTGAGCATAGCCTCTCATCTTCATACAGCTTAGCCCAGGCTTCCTTATGTGGTGTTTTCAGCGCAGCGGGGGCCTGAGAGCAGAAGCCAAAAGGCTGTGTGTGCCTGAGGCTCTGAAGCCTTAAGGTGTTCTTCTGTTTCATTCTGTTCTTTAGGGCAAGTCGCAAAGCCAGCCTATATTCAAGAGTGGGAGAGACGAACTCTATGGATGGCAGAGGGGCAAAGGGACAGTGTGGTGATACCAAAAGGACAAGAGCCATCTGTGAAGGGTTGGGTTTTTGTCAACTAGTCACAAGGTGAATCTTCTTGGAAGATGGAAGATCGAACGAGAAAAATGCTTCCATAATACTGGCTTGTAGACAAGTCTGGGGGCCACTTTCTTGATTACTGATTGATGTGGGAGGGCTCAGCCCGCTGTGGGTGGCACCACCCCTGGGCAGATGAACCTGAGTTGTGTAAAAATCAACCTGAACAAGCCATAGGGAGCAAGTCAGTAAGCAGTGCTCCTTCATGGCTTCCGCTTGAGCCTCTGTCTCCAGGTTCCTGCCTTGAGTCCCTGCCTTGACTTCCTTTCATGATGCATGGCGATTGGGACATATAAGCTGAAATACACCCTTTCTTCCCCAGGCTGCTTTTGGTCATGGTGTTTACCGTAGTAATAGAAAGAAAATGAAGACATTGCCTTTGTACACCGTTAACTAATGGCCTGATAGGATAAGGACATTTCTCATGTCTAATGACACATGCCAATGAACTGTGATCTCAGATCTATAAAAATATCAATCCACTAGCTATGTCCAACTGTGCTATGTGTGTGACATGTTGTAAGTTCAAGGAAGGGCAAGAATGAGGGAAAATACAGATTGGTCCGGAACTCTGATGCAATATATATTATCTATTGTCAAACTTACTCCAAGAGAACGTTGGTGGTTGGCTATGTGGACCAAGTGGTCAAACAGATGGGACCTAGGTTCTGGGACCCTGGAATCTGGAGAGGAAATGTCAGAAAAATCACTAAAGACTCTCTCTTTTGAAAAACCGAAGTGAAACACAGTGACTAGTCTACACAGACATTGGCAAAACTGGGCCCATAGCTTCGATAGTCACAGCTCAGCTCTACTTGCAAGTAGGGTGTGCTGCTCTGTGTTAAAAGATCAAAAAGAAAACAGGTACTTCCCATGGTGGTTTTCAGGGGACTTATGGATGCTCTTTTCTGTGTTCTGAACGCCTCGAGCATCATCTGGCTTAGACCGCTTCTCCTGGTAGTACATCAACAGCACCAAGCCAAGCGGCTAACTAGAAAGTAAGAAAAGAGTTGCCATTTCAGCAGGGGGTGGCGGATGTTTTGCTTGGGATGTTTCTTCTACCTGGGCTGGTTCTGGTTTCATTTCTATTGTGGTGACAAAACACTCTGACAACCAACAGGAGGGGAGAAGGGGTTTGTTTTAGCCCAGGCTATAGTCCATAGTTACAGGGAAGTCACGGTGGGCAGGAGGGCTGAGACTGCAGGTCACAATGTGACATCCACAGTCAAAGGCAGAGAGAAATCAATGGACACACCCTCACTAGCTCGTGCTCAGCCCACTTCCTCCACTCGGATACAGTGTAAGAACCTCTGTCTAGGGAATGGTGCTGCTCACAGTGGGCTGGGTCTTACCAGATCACTTATTTCAGATAATCTCCAGAGATAATGCCCACAGGCCAAACCACTGTAAACCATCAGTCATTGAGACTGTGTTTCAAGTGATTCTAGAATGTGTCCAATTGGCAATTAAAGCTAACCTTCACCCTGCTGCTGAACTGACTTACATCTAGCTGCCCCTCCGCCTCTTCCTCCTCCTCTTCCTTCTCCTCAGGTCTGTCTTTCTATCACACACGAAGGCAGAGAAAAGCGGTGGTTTGCATCTAAAGATCTGAAACCATGCCTTCCTTGGTGTAGATGCTAATGGTGCTTCTGTAGGTCATGAAATCTTGTAGCAATCTTGGGGGGGAAAGATCGAGATTCAGTTCAACAATCATTAAATGTGGAATCCTTTCCTCAGCTAATTTCCCCTCCAGAACAACCTGAGGATTACAGAGCTGCCGGTCACTAGCTGTGGTGGTTGTTGTTGTTGTTTTGTGGTGCTTGGAGTCAAATCTCTTTTCATTTTGAAACTTGAACTCAATTTAAAACACAGATCCATGAGTACATTGAAGTAATACTTCTGAGGTAAAGCTAGCTGAGGTCATAAGATTACTGGGGACATGACTGTGTTAAAGACAATTATAACCCTTTTAATGCCTCAGTTTCCTGAATCATAAACCTAGACAAATTATTATGGCCTCCTGAAGCAGTTACAATGATTAGGTCAGTAAAGACATGTAAAACTCTCAAACCAATGCTGAGCACATGGTTAGCATAGACAAAGACCCTCAGGTATGAGCACAATCGCTTTGGGGTTTTGATTTTGATATTCTACAAAAGACACAGTGGGCAAATTACAGAGAGAGCTTTCAATGTTCTCATTTAAAACTATCTGCCGTTAAATCAGAGGAAGGAACAATGTCTACCATAATATTCAAAGGGGGATTTTTAAAAACTGTGTCCTTAGAAGGGTGGTCCACCTTCATCATTACCAAGGGTGGCCAGTCTGAGCAGAGATGGACAACTAAGGGGACATGTCACTCATGAGGGTGAACTTGGGAGGCACTTGGAAGAAATGGTCTTTGGAGGAAGAACAGCTGATCGGTGTTAGAATCGTATTAGTTTTATACCCTTCCACCCCCTGTGATGGCTTGGCATTGTGGGGATGTGTTTGGCCATTTTCTACTATTCTTTTGAAACACCCTTTCACCTCATATGGTAGGGGATGTGAGCCAAAAGTGCAGTTCCTTGACACTTCGACAGAATACCTACTGGTTTACTCATATTGGGTTGCTTTTTTTTTTTTTTTGCTGTCGCTTCAATTGAGAGTTTTCACTATCGACTTCTCTTCAGGAAACACAAAGAAAACAACGCTGGCCCTTCTTGAAGACATTGCATTTCTTAATATGTGTATACTGCTTATGCTTCATCCACCCAGATTCCATTTTCTGGTGGAATTATTTACAAAACTTGATAATGATATGTCTTTACGTGTCTGGAAGCATTCAAGGCAGTTTTGCCCCAAATGCTCATTTTAACTTTCCTTAAAAATTGTAAAGACCTATTTTCTACTTTTCATTCAGTGACAAACATCTTTCAGCCCTCATCTCTCAGGACTTTAATGCTTTGGGGTGCTTTGGTGTATATGTTAATACATAATGTGCTCTATTTTTAGAACGTTATCAGTCTAAAGGCAGTTTTGGTTTATGAAGGGTGCTCAATACTTCTAAATAAATTGTAGCTTTTGTTACAGAAATCTGAGAGCAACCAGTGGATGGATGTACTGTCCACGTCCACACCCATCTTCCTGATACCCATACCCCCCGCCACCTCAGCCCACATCAAAGGCTGCAGCAATTACCTAGATCTAAGAACCTCAATTCCTTCCAAAAATTCTCCACCACTCTTCACTGCACACAGAGTCAGTCCCACATTCTACAGTGACAGTCAGTACCCTTCGAAGCCTCTGCCCAGCTACCCAGGCTCCCTTCATTTCCACTATCGCTTGGACCCTGAGCTTTTCTAGTCCTGGCAAAGTTCTCATGACTCCTGGCAGCTTTGCAAAGTCCTCAGTAGACCAAGCTTCCATCTTTCTTACTGGATCTACTCTAGTGACATTTCAAGGACTTTTCAAAGTGGCTCATTCAGATCTGAAGAGTTGGTCTCCTCGGGGCTACTATGACTTTTGACTCACGCCTCCATTCGGTTGTTGGACTCCTGTACCAAAAATCACAGTCTACTTGTTTACTGACTAAGCCCACTTTTAGATCAGTGAAAAGCTCAAATAAGTCAATATCAATGCTGCTAGTTTATTTAGGATGCCTACTTTCATTTAAAATGCACGAGTGGTGTGCCACATGCACTTCCCAGAAATGGAAGGCTCTAGAAACGTTAACGTGCGAAAGATCAGATGCTGTCATTTGAGGGTATCTGAGAAACCATGGATCCCATGACGAAAGTTGTGCAAGGGAGGTATTGGCGGGCTTTTGCTCTGGTCAGCTCTGCACTGCCGTGTGGTGAGGAAGGACTCAACTGACCTGCGCATGCGTGCTCATGCAGCACCTGCAACGTAAGGTCTGAGGGGGAGTTTTGTAAAGTGGTAGGAGTATCTCTTCCTCCCCGGCCCCCTTCCTCTGTTCCCCAGAAAAGCAAGGGCCCCACATTGCTCAGGAAGAGCAAAGCAGAGGTGAGAGGCAGATAAGAAAGGTGTTATGTTAGGCATGACTGGTTTAAGGTTAAGTTTGGGCCTAAATAGCCCTTTAGGGTAATTTTTTAAATATATCCCTTGGGTATGTTTTGCTGTATTGCATCTCCATGCTCTTCTAATTAAGCAAGAGACGAGATGGTAAGATCTCAGAGTTCCCTAGAGGTATTACTCTTTTAATTTAGTTAACTTCAATTAAATTCAACATTTTTTCCCCTGACCTTGAACTATGGCATCATTCTGGGATCTGTGGATAAAACTTCTAAGACAAGGTTGGGTTTCTCAAGGAATTGTAAGTTCTGCCTAGAAGACAGTCCAGTGCTAAGACCATTCTGCAATGCATTCCACAGTGGAAATAGCCATAGAGAACCATCAGCCCACACAAGCAGGAGACATGGTCCGTGTGATTGGCTGGAGTCAGTGGTGTCTGGGGAAGTCGTTGGTAGAAAAGTATCTCTGAAGAGAAAGTTGGGAATCCTCACATGGAAACAGGAAGAGAAAAACATGCCAAACAAAGTGTAGAACAAAAGCTCAGGCTTAGAGGAATCAAGCAGAGTTTATCCAATGGGCTGCTTTAAAAATAGCAGTTCGAGCCCGGCGGTAGTGACGCATGCCTTTAATCCCAGCACTCAGGAGGCAGGGCCAGGTGAAGCTCTGTGAGTTCAAGGCCAGCCTGGTCTACAGAGTGAGCTCCAGGATAGGCACCAAAGCTATACAGAGAAACCCTGTCTCAAAAAACCAAGAAAAAAAAAAGGAGCTTGATTATATAAGGAAGGGGGGGTGGTCAAGTTCATGATGGGGAGATCTACAGAGAAAACTGAACCAAGCTCTTAGGAACTCACAAACTTTAGACCAACAGCTGTGGAGCCTGCATGGGACTGGACTAGGCCCTCTGCATACGGGAGACAGTTGTGTAGCTTGGTCTGTTTGAGGGGCCCCTGGCAGTGGGATCAGGAGCTATTTCTGGTACGTGAGTTGTGGTTGGATGCCTTGCTCACCCTTGATTCAGGGGAGGGAGAGGCTTGGTCCTGCCTCATCTGAATGTGAAGGCTTACTTTTGGAGGAAGGGATGGGGGGGTGGATCAAGGGGGGATCGAGGGGGAAGCAGGAGAAGGGATGAGAAGGGGATCTGTGGTTGGTATATAAAATGAATAATTTTTTTTAAAATAAAAAATAAAAAGCAGCTTGAAAGTGCCCCAAACTCAGTAGATGAGGAAAGTCACTTGGGCAATGTGCTGGTGAGTTTTATGTCAACTTGACACAAATTGGAGTCATTTTTTTGAAGACAGATTTTCAATTGAGAAAATACTTCCACGTATTGGCCCGTGTGCAAGCCTGTGTACATGTTCTTGACCGATGGCTGATTGATGTGAGAGGGCCCAAGTCACTGTGGGTGGTGCCATCTCTGGGCCGGTAGTCCTGGGTGCTATATGGAAGCAGGGTGACCAAGCCAGGAGGAGGAAGCCAATAAGCACCACTCTTCCATGGCCTCTCCATCAACTCCTGTCTCCACCTCCAGGTTTCTGCCCTGACTTTCCTCAGTGATAGACTGTGATGGGGTGTGTGAGATGAAATAAAACCCTTTCCTGCTCAAATTTCTTTTGGTCATGGGTGTTTTATGACAGCGATAGAAACCTTACCTAAGACTGGTAGTGACGTAGGCAGTAAGTGACAAGATTGAACAAGGCAAGCTGTCTCCACAGGTTGGTAAACTTAGTAGCCATGAAATTGAATCTTGATTCTATAAACCACCTCTCTAGATGCTCTTTTCTAGCCAGGCTTCACTAAGAGAACTTCGTGGGAGATTTCTAGAACTGTGAAGATCCTGATCCTACAAGTAATTCAGTGTAAATGGCTCCACCATCCAGCTGGAAACCAGAGGCTTCAGAGTGCCTCGTGCCACTTCTTTCTTTTTCTTTTTCTTTTTCTTTTTTTTGTTTTGTTTTGTTTTGTTTTTTGAGACAGGGTTTCTCTGTGTAGCTTTGTGCCTTTTTCCTGGATCTCACTCTGTAACCCAGGCTGGCCTCGAACTCACAGAGATCCGCCTGCCTCTGCCTCCCCCGAGTGCTGGGATTAAAGGCGTGTGCCACCACCGCCACTGTGCCGCTTCTTTCTTATCTTCCACACCCATTTCCTTGTGAGGGTCTCCCACTTCTCCACTGAAAACTCTTCCCCTTACTTTGATCTCAAGTCCTAGCACTTAAAATTGAGGCTCGCAAGCCCAGGGCTCGTTAAGTCTCCCTTCCAGTTTCCTTCAAATTGGTACTCCACATTCTACCATAGTGATCACATCATCCTCTCCAAGGCTCTCTAGTGGCTTCTGGCTGCCCCTCAAACTCATTCTAACCCTTGCCCATAGTCCACAGGGCTCTGCATGCCTAGGTCCATGGGGGCAGGTCTTCTCACGTCAACTAAAAGAATCAGGATAATCCCGATGGACATACCCACAGGCCAACCTGAACTAGGCAATCCTTTATGGCGCCTCCTTCCCCAAGTAGTTCTAGAGTGTGTCAAGTTGACAATTAAAACCAACCCTCATAGCCACTCATACTTTTCATCTGAGCCTTGAGGGCCTACAGGACACTCTTTTATCTCCATTATCTTATCAAACGTGTTTTCCCACAACTTAGTAAATGAATAAGTAATGTATAAAGTGTTAACGTATCATAGGCACACAGCTAATGCTGGTTTCCCCCTCTGTTCATGCACTTTTCCTGCATTAGGAATGAGTCAGTCATGGGCAGTATTGAGAATTCACACCAGTTTCTGAGAAGATGTATTATCTTTTTTTTTTCTTTCTTATCTTCACTTTGCAGATAGGGAAATAGAGGTACAGAGCAGATTGCAAAGTTAGCCAAGAGACTGGGGATGGCTTGTGGTAGGGGGACTTTTCTAACATGCCCAAGGCTTAGGGTTTGACTCCCAGTACCACAAAACAACAACAACAACCACAACTAGTAACTGGCACCTCTGTAATCCTCAGGTTGTTCTGGAGGGGAAATTAGCTGAGGAAGGGGTTCTGCATTTAATGTTGGTTGAACGGAACCTCGTTCTCTGCTTCTAAAGATTGTACAATAGTTTTCTAACCTGTTAACTGATTCGGTGACTTAATCCTTCTTTGGTACACATCTTTGTGTTTCTATGGCCAAGAGCAAGCTCTTCTGGGGGAACTTGGAGGGCAAACAGCTCGTGTGTCCGGTAGTGGGTAAGCCACAAGGGAGCTAAAGAGAAATGGCTTGTGCTTTGGCTACTGGGAAATGGGCTGTAGAAGCTGCAGTGACTCTCAGGCTTTGAAGTGGCATGTGGGAAGGGAAGGAGAAACACCAGGAGGCAGGTGTCACTTGCTCACAGTGGCTTGTCTCATCCTGGGAAGGAAAGGTGGTAAGGATCTTGGGACCTGGTCACAGGGCTTTCATTTGTAAATCCCACATAGATTCTATCCTTCAGGGATGGGCCTCTTCCCTTCTCTCTGAGCGCCTTTATCCTACAGAAGCACTTGAGCTCTCTTCAGTCTTTCGTGGCTTTACCCTAAGAATGCCAACATATAAGCCAGTGTTTTGAAGAAGCCTCTGTCTGCACTCTCAGCAGAAACCATGCTGTCTGTCTATCTGTCTGGCCGCAGATGGGGCCTTAAGAAGAGCTGGAGGTTTCCGGTGCTTAGGCTCGGCACTTGGGCTTTGCTCAAGACTCAGCGTGATAGCTCTGATATCCCTCACGTTATCTCAGCACCTACGTTACTAACTGTCTTTGGTTTGTTTGTTTGTTTTCTGAGACAGGGTTTCTCTGTGTAGCCTTGGCTGTCTCAGAACTTGCTTTGTAGACCAGGCTGGCCTTATATTCACACAGATCCCCCTGCCCCTGCTTCCCAAGTGCTGGGATTAAAAGTACATACTACCACCACCTAGCCCTTAACTGCCTTTTATCTCAAAACCTCTTTGTGTTTTATTACTTCAAGGCACAATTAGTCTGACCACGTGGAGAGGGACTCCATTTTACTTGGTTGCCATTTGACATTTAGTTGGTGTATTACTCAAGGGGTGGGGTTTTCTAGAGAAACAGAACCAGTATGGTGGTGGTGGTGGTGGTGGTGGTGGTGGTGTGTGTGTATACAGATTTGTTAACAGCCCCGCCCAAAATTCAGGGATCATTTTGGAAGAGGGAGTAGAAAGAGTGTAAGAGCCAGAGGCAATAGATAACTCCAAGGAAACATTATCTGCTGGACACAATAGTACAGCCGCACATATGAACTCACAGGGGTTGTGATGGCATGCACGAAACTTTTGTAAGTCCTAGTCAGACCAAATCCTGGCATGGAAATAGGGGAGCTGGGCACACCATCCTACCCCTAGCCTTGGAGCTATTGACAATTGTCAATTCTGGGAGAGGGAGAGAGAGTTTTCTCTAAGCATGTAGTCCTTTGTAAATTGATAACTCTCCACTGGCAGATCATACAACCAGGAATATTTGGCAGTGCAAATGGGTCTTGAAGGGTAAAGAGAAAAGAAAAGAAAAGAAAAGAAAAGAAAAGAAAAGAAAAGAAAAGAAAAAAGAAAAGAAAAGGAAAGAAAAGAAAGACACAAAACTGAGTGGGTAGAATAGGAAGGGTGGACCTGTTAAGTTGGATGAGGGGGCTGAATGTGATCAAAGCACATTGAAACCCTCGGAGAACTAATGGAAAACTAAAGACAAATAAATTGGGAGGGAGCCTTTGGGCATAGAGAAACAGCGGCTGGTAAGAGGGAGGTGGCCTCTACCATGGTTGCTTTACCCAACAGCCTCAACCTCCACCCACTTACTGGGAGGAAGTGTTGCTACTAATGAGTCTTATAAAATAGGACATTAATTTCACGTTCAACTGCCCACAAAGCTCCCAAACAATCCCAGGCACCATGGTGGGGGCATCTACACCTGTACCAAGGAGGATCAGCCATTCCAGTTCAATCCCAGGCACCATGGTGGGAATATCTATACCCGCACCGAGGAGGCTCGGCCATTCCAGTTCAGTTTTCCTTCATGGTAGTTCCTTTCCATTTTGTTTTCATTTCTCTGATTTTATCTGGTTTGCCTGCTTTGCCATTCACAGTTCCTTTCTCTCCCCACGAGAGCTCTGAACAAAACCCAAGCAAAGCTTTTATTGTTCATGTGCATCACACACTGCTTTCCTTCTCTACTTGGTGACAATGCCCTCCTCATCCTCAGTGCTTCCTAGTTGTCTTTCTTTAATGGGAAAGCTCGGGCTGTTTTATGCACATGGTGTGACAACAATAGGTATGGCCAGTGGTGTATAAATAAATACATGCTGGTTGAATTTGAGTTCGTGGAATAATAGCAACTGGATGAGTCCAAAGTCTCCATCGCAACAAGCAGGTGGGATCAGTCATTTTGACATGATTCCCCGTGAAATGTCCTTAGGAGAAGCAAGACTACACATTGGTCTTCTTCCTCTGTTACAGGGAGAACTGTAGGTGGCATTTCCTCTATCTTTTCTCCTCTTCAATTGGCAACTCCTCTGTTGTGGCTAATCCACTCACACTCCTCTCCATACACGATAGCTCTCACATACCATGCTTAGTGTAACTGGAGAATTCTGGTGGGATAGGGAGAGTCTATTCCATGTGGGACAAAGTATAAAGGTGGATTATTTGCACACTCACCTATCCAGTCCTGGAAAGAGACTGAAACCAGCTTCCCTTATTAGTCAAAAGAGTAGGTCCTTATCATGAAGATGGAAACAAGACTGTGTGGGAGAATGAATAGAAACAGTGTGTGGGGGGGGGGGTGGCAGGGGGGGGATAGATATGGTCAAAGTACAAAGAAGACGTGTATGAAAACGTCTTTATGAAACCCATCCCTATTTTTAGGACCTTAGTTAAAGTGACTTAGACACCTGACATGAAGAGTTTTAAAAAAAAATGAGAAAGAAACCAAAAACAACCTAAACTTTCAGTCTAGCGACTAGATTAAAGGAGACATGAGTTCTGTCAGGGTGGATGGGCTAGGCTCCCACACTGCTACTTCAGGAGCAGCAAATGTGCTTTTCGTCTTGTGACGATGAATTTAGCACCTCCACACGAGGGAACATCAAATCTTGCCAAACACTAAGCAGATTGCTTGTTCTAACAACATTCCTGAGCGGTGCAGACAGGAAGCTGGAAGGTTGCTTGGGAATCTGTTGAGCCATCCCCTTTGGTCTCTCTAGCACTCTCCAGTAGATGCTCTTCCTGCTTTGTGGCCTGAACAAGATTGTAGCAGGCTAAGCAGTGGTGGGTCTTAGCACTCAGAAGGTAGTGGCTGCCTCTATGAGGCACCAGCCAGGCCAGTTAAGATCTTTCTTGAACCTTTCACTTGAGTTCTGTGGTACCATCAGAGAAGGAACCGCTACATGAGTCTGGGTCTTAGCGTGATGTAGTCCTCCTGTTCTCTCAGTCCTTGCCCACCCAGATCATTCCACTTGTTTCTCCATAGGAGTTTGTCCATTAAATGGCAAGTAAACAAAGTAGTTTATAATTGAGCAAAATCAAGGCTCCGATGCTTCTGCAGTTTACTACATACAGTAAGGCTAAGAGGGGCATTCGGAGCTTGAAGTAGCTAGAACATCAGCTTGGTATCCATCCCAGGATCCTCTTCTATACCTGTGTTGCCCTTTGGAATATGATGTCTGCAGGATGTAGCTCCTTCTGCATTTCCAGGTTACTTGGGAGAGCTTGAGGGTAGTCATAGGAATGTGAAGTAGCAAGGTTAGTTTATGAGCGAGACCACAAAAGAGAGACTGCATTTATAGTGGTTGTCAAAAGCTGTCTAAGTTCTTAGTAATCAATTGCTGAATAATTGAACCGCAACCCACCGTTAGATTAAACTAGGTCAAATGTAAGTTTACAGTATTGACTTTGTGTAAAGCAAGCTGGGGTAGCAGAATAAGCCCAGAGGCGATGCTGACCTGGATAAGCAGTGTGGGATTTGGGGGTTTATTCTCTATGTGCCTCTGGTTATGACACAGGTCCATCACTTCTGTGCTCCAGGAAGCAAGAAAACCGTCTGCGGCACTATCCCCTGAAAAGCTCTACATATTTAAGGCCAAGACCCCATCTGATTGTGCTCCTTAACAACTCCTTACTAATTTTCTCATTTATAAACATCTCATAGGGATGCTACAAAGATTAAATATGGCCTAACACTTGGCAGAAACCCAGAATATAGCAAAGAATTAAATGAACAGTGGCCCAATGGCCAGTTGAATTAAATAACCATTGATTATTAACTACAGGAAACCATTGCCTTTCCTGTTGTGTAGAGGAGGAAAGGGGGACTGACATGTTAAGGTGACTTCCCAAGGTACTAGAGCAGTAAGTAAAGCTACTCCATGAGTCATGTGGAGGGGACCCAAATGTCCCTTTTCTCTCACTTTCCTAGTAAGTAGTGGCTGAGGCAAGGCCTTAGAAGACAGTCAACAGAAAGAGCAGGGACTGTCACATGGTGAAATTATTCCCTGAGGAGCCAGGTTCTGGCTAGGATAGCAGGCCAGTTAGGGTTCATCATCCAATAAGAAGGACTAAGGAGTAAACTTGGGTGGAACCCTGTTGGGTGGAAAAGGACATGTTGTAATGCTTGCTGGGGAGGATAGCTCTATGTGTGTATGTATGTGTGACAAGGGGGATGCAGGACTCGTAATTGAGAGAGTTGGAGAAGGGCATAGAAATCAAAATGAGGCATACCCCTCATCTTGTAGTTTGAAGAGGCATGAGCTATGGATACAGTCTTGTGGCTTAGAGAACATTATCTCTTTCTAGAAGAAGCCTGTGTATTACTGCGCTTTGGGAAATGATGGCCAAGCATCCCCTCTGCTTATGCCAAATCGGTGCATGGATGGGTTAGTCAGTGTGGAGTGTGCATTCACGCTGTAAATGTTGTCAGTGTTAGCTCATCAGCAGCTGTGCAGCTTATGTCCAGTGATCAGCAGCACACAGCCACTCAGATCCCACTGTGAGATGCTCATGGGTTCCTTCAGTGTACTGGCACACATTTGTATGGGACAAAACATAAATTATCTTTTTTTTTTTTTCCGAGATAGGGTTTCTCTGTGTAGCTTTGCGCCTTTTCCTGGAACTCACTTGGTAGCCCAGGCTGGCCTCGAACTCACAGAGATCCACCTGCCTCTGCCTCCCGAGTGCTGGGATTAAAGGCGTGCGCCACCACGGCCCGGCCATAAATTTTCTTAAATGACCCAGCTCGATATATGTGTTCATTGTTATTGTCAATTATTGCAAATAGCAGCTTGAGACCTACAGTATTAACCATTTCAATTGTTTGACATTCAGAGTTTTCATTTGAAATTACAGTAGTTTTTCTTCCTGTGAGCTTTAGTTCCTTTGTACTGAGGGATTAAAGTCTTAGTTGAGATAGAGGTATGCAATGCTTTCTTATGGTATCTCTATATACTAAAGAAGGATGTGCTGAAGCCTAGGATACAGAGGAACCAGGTATCATAAAAGAGATCTCTCAATGCCCTCATAGAGTGACAGCAGCCCAGGCCAAGGAACTTTCATGACAGCAAACCATCATCCATTTCATTAAGATTCTGCCTTCCCAGCCTAGCCATTCCCAATGGGAAGGACATGTTTATTCTAACACTCATATGGATGATGATTGGATAGGCTGGCTGGCCAGTGATGTCCAGGGATCCTTCTGTGTCTGCCTTCCCAGCAGTAGAATTTTAGATGTATGCTGCCAAGAAGCCCAGTTTTCAGGGGGTGCTGGGGATCCAAACTCATGCTTGCATGACAAGCACTTTACCAAAGAGCCTCTTCCCAACCGCCTAATACAGAGATTTTTGAAAATCAGTCTATTTTTATTTTGATCCCCTCAAATTTATATGTATATTTCTATCTATCATCAGAATTACAAGGTGCATCTATCATCAGTCTACCATCTATCCATCTATCTATCATCTATCTATCTATCTATCTATCTATCTATCTATCTATCTATCTATCATCTATCTATATATCATCTATCTGTCCATCTCTTTCTGTAACATATCAAAATATTTTATTACATTGCACAATCATTGGGAATAACATACAGTAAGTACGTTGTGAGATTTTGGTAGCTGTTCATGAGTGTTTTAGTGATGACTGATTGATTCTTAACTCTTGGGGCAGAAGAAATGTTGGTTCAGTTCATTTTATGTTGCTATAAAGTTATCCTAGGTGAATGTTGATACTTTATAAAGCATCTCCAATGCTGCTGGAGATTGAAATCAGGGCCTTGTGAATGTTAATTAAGCATCCACTGTGCTCTGGGGCTACATCCCAGTCCCAAGCACTTTATAAAGGAAGGAGTCTTATTTATCTCATAGTTGTGGAGGCTCAAGATCATGGCATCATCAAGATCTGTTTGACTGTGATGTGGGCCTCATGCACCACAATGTCATGAGCATGTGCAAAAGAGATAACACGGTGAGACAGGGAGCCAGAGAGATCAGAGGAGGTGGCACCCTTGAGACCTCCCTTGAGAGAAAAACACTAACCCCCGTGTAGCCCCATGACCCAGTTATCATTCGCCAGGCCTCACTTGGTAAAGGTCTCCCACCTCAGCACCACCACAAGGCAGCCCAAGCTTCCCCTGCACGAGCGTCGAGAGATGCACTGAAACCATATCAAAACCATAGCAGGGAGCAGTAAGATCTTCAGATATGGTCATGTTTCTGCTTACCCTCTTTGCCATTTAAAATCGAAACAGCATTTATTACATGTCTTTATCTATGTTTTCTTACTGAATTTAAGTTTTGAAAGGCAATGCGTTCATATGTTGATCTTTTTGTCAAATGTTCTGAGTGTGATAAGATGACTCACGTTTCTTTCAGGGGTATATAAAGAGAGCTTTTAGTATGTCTAGAGCCACTGGTGCTGAGTAGGCTCATGGGAGGATGCCTAATGATTCATAGCGTGCTTATCATGTGTCAGTTTTTCTTCTAGTGACCATGCAGAGAGTCATTAATCCTCAAAAAAATTCCAGGAGTACCCCTGGGTTCAGTTCATTTCATCATGTGGAAACTGAAGCCTAGAAACAGGTAGGAACAGCCCAAGGTCATACAAGTAGGTTGTGGGGCTAGCCCCTGAATCCACCCTGCATGGCTTTGGGGCTTGCACTGTTACTCATTGTTTATACTGTTGCTATGAGGATATTGATGCGCTATGGTTTGGCACTCATTCTAATGGCATTCTTCTTTTCTACCACCTTACGTGAAATCAGCATAAATTTAGGAGATTAGAACCACCTACCCTTACGATCTCAGATTTCATGGCCAGGAGTCCAGGGGTAGCTTTACTGAGTCTCTTCTGCTCGGGGTCTTGAAAACCTCCAATAAAGGAGTCATCCTGGGCTAACGTCTCCTTGGAGTTTCATGTCCCCTCTAAAAATGACACAGAAGGGAGAAAGCATCATTTCCTTGCTGCCATAGAACCAGGGGAGGTGGCTTCTTCAGCGCCACCAGGGCAGTCTCCTTCTGGCCTCAAAGAAACCCAGAAGAATCTCCTTCAAAAATGTTTCCAACTGACTAACTCAGGCCCACAAATTCAGCTCAGTCATTACTTGCTTGTAAGACAAGCCTAAAAACCAGAGTTTCTTGGAAGGCAGAGGCAGGTGGATCTCTGTGAGTTTGAGGCCAGCCTGGTCTACAGAGTGAGTTAGTTCCAGGATAGTCAGGGATACACAGAGAAATCCTGTCTTGAAAAACAAAACAAAATAAAACCCAAACCAAATCAAACCAACCAAACGAACAATCAAAAACAGAATTCAATCTTTGGAACCCCCACAAGAAAGCTAGGCAAGGTGACACATACTTGTAACTCTAGCAGTGGGGAGATGAACACAGGTGGATTCCTGGGGCTCCTTAACCATCCAACCTAGCACACTTGTAAAACTCCAGGCCAGACAGGCAGATCTCTGTGAGTTCGAGACCAGCCTGGGCTACCAAGTAAGCTCCAGGAAAGGCGCAAAGCTACACAGAGAAACCCTGTCTCGAAAAACCAAAAAAAAAAAAAAAAAAAAAAAAAACAACTCCAGGCCAGAGAAGGACCCTATCTCAAAAAAGCAGGGAGGGGTGAGTGGCTCCTGAGGAAAGATTCTCAGAGTTGTCCCCTGGCCTCCACACATACACACGTGCATTACCACACACATACACAATGAAACATTTGAGACTGGACATACAAAAGCAGATGTGAGAAATGGTTTGTCACCCATTTCCTGAGAGTGGATGAAACCTCTCAGCTCCAAGGGAATAACATCTTATTATAGAAAGAAGCAGGTGGCTATCCTTCTGAGTCAGTGGGTCACCTAAAGGAGACAGGAAAGGACATCATTGGTCAAACAGGCTTTCAGTGCATGGATTCTGCTCAGAGAAGGGCAAAGAAGAGTCCAGTTTGGTCCCATC
This sequence comes from Peromyscus attwateri, assembly GCA_902168425.1. Classification (NCBI taxonomy): domain Eukaryota; kingdom Metazoa; phylum Chordata; class Mammalia; order Rodentia; family Cricetidae; genus Peromyscus; species Peromyscus attwateri. The sequence continues at coordinate 22,315 of CABHPP010140535.1, read as the reverse complement.
ACTGTTTGGAACTCTGGGAGCAAAGGGTGAAGGGTTTTTTGTTTGTTTATTTGTTTGTTTTGTTTGTTTGTTTGTTTGTTTCATCATGTGAGGTAATGGTGAAATGGTGGCCTTGGCAGATGGCCAGATAGTTGAAGTAGGAGTTTGATTCTCAGAGTCTCTGAAAAATCCCTTCAGAGCTACTACATTGGACAGATGTGTTGGTCATAAAAAGACCAGGCAACTGGTGGCCATCTGAAGGTGTTCAAAGAAGCAGCAGTGTGGGAAGACACAGACAGAGGCAAATGTTAAGGACCAGGGTGCTTGCTGAAATGTTCCAAAGACTTGGCAGACTTGGGGCTACATCAGGGGAGGAGACGAGACCACCCACTGAGCACCCAGAAGATGCTGATGTACTGCTTGCTACCTGCTGTTGTGTTCTGAGGCCAGCCCCAGCCTTGCCATCTTTGGGTAGTCCTAGGGAGAGAGGAAGTATGACAGACGGAGTGTTTATCCCAGAGCATGTACATCTTAGAAGAGTCCGGTTAACAGAGAAGCGCCTGTAGTAACCAATACTGGCAAGTTCCAGTGTTTCCTCCATGCCTGGTGAGATGACTGTCTGAACAAAGGAGCAGTTTGATGATGAGAAGTAGAGAAACTGCATTTCTTCCCAAGTTTGATGTACTACTTTAAGTTTACACTTATGTAACCTGAGAGACACAGGCAAACCCCAATCATACTCATGTCTAGTGCTTGGATCTTCCCAGTGTACCTCAACTTCATCAAGCATATCAGAAAATTCAGGATGCTATAGATGCTTACATATGACCTCACATATTCCCCCCAAATAATATGATCCTGTGATGACTAGAGCAAGAGAGAGATTCAAGTTTGGAAAAGAACAAAATGCATCTGACTAGAATTCAGTAAAGGGACACACTTGGGTTAGTCTGGTGTTTACAGTAAAATAATAGGACCGATCTCTGAGGGCCTGTGATGAGCAGACCCTGAGTGGGTCAAAACATAATACAATCAGGTTTTTCCTTTGAAATAGCTCAGTTCCATTAAGGGAGAATTTGGTTCCCAAAGGTATCACAATAATAACAATCAAGATGGCCAGATCCAAAAGATGTTTTGTTTACACATATCATGTGGGGAGCCCACAGAGGCTCCCTAGTAAAACCTTACTCAAGGTCAGAGAATCTGAGCTTGCTTTACCCAGCAGGGCTGCCTAATGGGATTATTTGGCCAAATGTGTGTTTGCCAGGTGTTTTGAAGGGTCTACACTTGGTTGTACATTGTGCTTTGTTCTTGCCTCTCCCCTTGGTAGTATATAAAAAGCCCATTAGAATAAAGGACGATAGCTGGGTATTGAGCCAGGGCTCTCCCGAAGCTATCCTGTATCTCTGTCTTTCTCGTTGCCTAGGTCTATGTTTTAATCTAATACTTTCTCATTCCTCTTTCCTCCCTACAAGAACCCTTCAACAGGTCAGAGCTGGACTCCCATAGTATCACAGAAATATGACAGCCTCAGCATCACCCGTTTCTAAAGAAAGAAACAAAATCTCCTAGTGAGGGAGAGATTAAAAATCTGGAAGTGAGGAAATAAAAGTGAAATGATGAGATACTTCAGATAAAATGGACTTTTGTAACCTTAAGATAGCAAAGAACATGGATGGGGTGCAGCTATGTCTGGGATTGTGATTAAAAAGTAACAAAAACATTCCCACTATCTAAAGCATATTAGAACAGCCAATGTACAAAACAGTACACATATTCATTCCCATGCTTAGTGTGCATGTCCAGAATACTCTCAGTTGTCCATATGATTATTTCAGATCCTGGATGTTTCCTGCTTGGAGACGTTTGAAGTAGCATGTGAAAGCCTGTGGGATTTCTAGCTCACCTGTGTGTTATTAGTCATGACCATCCTCAAGCTCATAGGAGAATATAGTATATTTGGAATATTCTAATAATTATTGACTATAATAAGATGTATAGCTCTTCCATGAAATAAGTGCTAAAGAATGACAAGTGAAGGGAAGAAAATGTCTTGTTATATGTGGTGTGGTATCACTTCACATAGGGAATTGAAATAGACCAGTCAAGTCCACTTTCAAGATCATTATCACCTTCCTGTTCAAGCTCTTTCTACTCTGGCAAGTTTACTAACAAAATTTAAATGATTTTTTTGAACCATTAAAACCAACCAGTCATCATCCTTTGTATTTGCGTCCTATGAAAGGAGAAAATATGAGCCAGGGCTTGGGAAGGGACGGGAATAGAAATAACGAGAATAGAAGTAGAGGTGATGGTGACAGGAACAGGAGGCATTTGTATTATCCAATCCAAGTGGCTTCTAACCCCAAGAGCAAATACTGCCCATCTCTGAGTACATGTATACACACACACACACACACACACACACACACACACACACACACACATCAGTAGAACATATTCTTGGCCTCAGTGTTCCAGGGCAGGGCTAGACCTGCAGTGTGTCTCTTCCATCACAATCCCTGGGATCCACCATGGCCATTTGAAAGTCAGGCCCTGCCTTGAGAGATACGTGCTGACCCATAAATGACTGAAATTCAAGATCATGGCCCCTATGATTCAGGAATGGCTCACTTAGCTCATTCTTCCCTTCCCAGGTAAGGGTGCCTTAGACAATGTTATCCTCATATATCACTTGGAGGTAATCATTACAATTTAACATGACCAATATATTTAAATGTTTAAATCAATATTGTAATTAAATGTATAAAAGTGAGTTGTGAGAGCATGGTAGAGGATTTTACTGTGATAAAAACCACAGGAGGTCCGCCATCCTAATCCCTTCCTAGCCTCATTCACATGGAGCTTATCTGGTTTCCAAATGAGTTCATTCCTTGAAACGTGCACCTAAAGTTGCACACCACAATTGTGAGGCCCTTACACAAGTAGGTTTTGTTTGCCCCATTTCTTAATGTCTTCTGCCCTCTGGTGGTGAAGTCAGGAGTTCTGCTGTGTTTTTCTTGGGAGCCTCAAGTAAAGCATTTCACTAAAAATTCAATGAAGTCATCTCTCTGTCTTTCTCTGCCATGGTGGGCGGGTGTGTTGGCTCTATTCCTCATTGGGTCTTCTTTGGCAAGACTCTCAGGATCAAGCCATTCCTGAACTAGAAACAAAACCAAAACCATCTGTCCCCAGTGGATTCCACTGAAAATGCAGTAAGTCAGGTATAATCCCAAGAGGAGACATTGTGGATGAACCCAGCTGGGTCTAGAAGGATGCAGGCATTCGGCAGTACATATGGTTATTCTGAATTAGAGTTACGTCACTTTGCCATACCAGGCTAAGGACACCCATGCTCTGGCCAATTGTGCATGCTTTACTGGGGGGAGGGGGACTGCTTTTTTTCTTGTTTTCTGTCCTCCACACTAAGTTGGCTAGGTAATAAACACAAAAGAACTTGTGCTTAGAAAAATAAGGGCAGCATTCATCATAATTAGCATCTGATCTAGAGGTTGTGTGGGTTTAAGAGCTCCAACATAGTTGTTTGGATACTAAAAACTTTAGGTAGTTAATCGTAGAGAAGTGAGGAGTTCATGGTCTGCAGAACGAACCCAAACTCTTTAGGATAGGGGTGACATTTATCCCAGTCTCATTTCTCCACTTGCCTTTTGAAAACAGAGAGGGAAATTCTCACAATTCCACGAGTATTTGCTACCTGTGGGCCAAGTCTTCTTTGACACATCTGATAACTTAGACAAAAATGGAGATTTCTGAAAGCAGTCATCCCGGAAAATGTACAATATATGAGATTAAACTAAGACACTCAGAATTCCCTGGGTGGTCATTTGGGTAAGTTCCAAGCCCTGTATCATTCTATAGGTTGTATCCTCTGATGATATGAGCAATAATTTGAAAACTAAGTCAATGAGTCAGATAGGGAACATACTGAGCTGGGGAAGAATTTATATAATAGATAAATCATTTTGTATATTTTTAATGATTTTCATAAACAGAACATACTTGACCTTTTATTTAGAGAAGTGTCCTTATCCATGGACAACTTATCCATGATAAGTTGTCCTTTTACAATAAAAATTTGTGACAGTACCCAGAAAGTTTTTTTGTAATTCTTTTTTCTTTTTCCTTTTCAAAACTTTTAATTAACTGTTTATCTTGAAATAGTTTCAGACTAATCAAAATTTGCAAAAGTACTACAAGAGAGCATTTCTCTCTTGGAGGTCCTTCCTCTCTTGGGAATCCTTCCTTAATGAAGCTATGATTGCTACAAATAAAAACAATGCAAAGAATATCTATGTATCCTTCATCCAACTCCAAATGGTAATGTCTTCTTTCCCCTAAATGCGGTTTTCAACAGTGAGAAGCTACCATTAAAACTGTACTATTAACTACATATGCACCTTATTAAATCACCACTGTATGGTAATTGTATAGTCATGCCCATTGTATAGTCCAGGATGTGGACAATGAATAGTAATTAAACGTAGCCTATACACAGACCATAGAAGCCGTACTGTGGGCTTCTCAGTACATCCTATCAAGGGACCCATTTTCTTGATTTTTTTAAACTATTGGTGATGTTAATGTTGAACACTTGGGTAAAGCAGTAGTGCCTGCTGATTGTCTTCATGGTAAAATAGATACTTTTGGCATTTCACTTGGTCAGTATCCTGTGGAGAGATACTTTAGGGCTATGCAAATACCCTCTTTCTTATATACTGGCCTATCATCTCCAAATGGTGGTTTTTCTGTTCTTTTTCTGTTCTATAACTTCTCTGACATTCATGAACTTAAATTCTTGCAAGAAGAACCCTCTTTACCCTAATTAATTAATTAATTAATTGTCTATATTAGGATGGAGTCCTGAAAGTTTATTCTGTCTGCTGTCAATCATCACAGTTACCATTGACTTTGTTCAAGTTGGCCCATATTGAATCACTAGGTATCTCTTTCAGTGTGACTCCTGCATCCTTTGTGAGGAGGTTTGGGGGGATTTTGTTTGTTTGCTTGTTTTTGTTTTTTTGTTTGTACCATCAGATATCCCAGGATAATCTTATTCTTTCTCTGCTCCAACACAGAAATTAGTAATTTTTTCCAAGGGTCCTCTATTTCTTCTACTAGAGACTAATATTTAGTATTTAGAAGCTAACATCTGGATTCTTGCTATGCTAATTGATACTGGAGTTATTACTTCTTGGTGTCTCATCAAACATAGCTATCAAAAAGCTCACGAAGCCTAAAAAGCCAGGGAGTGGTGGCATACACCTTTAATCCCAGCACTTGGGAGAAAATCTATCCTTTATCTATCTATCTATCTATCTATCTATCTATCTATCTATCTGTCTGTCTATCTATCTATCTATCTATCTATCTATCTATCTATCTATCTATCTATGATCTTCTATTGCCTATGTATATATCTCTTATTGATATATAGCTATATGCCATTTATCTATCTATAGTTATCAGTCATCTATCATCTATCTATTATCTATTCTTTGATCATATATCACCATGAATACATGTCCGTAATTTGATTCCAATCCAACACCATGGGGTTCTTGCTGGCTGACCGTGAAGCTTAGCAATCTGCCTCTACTTACTTAGTTTATTTACTTCCCTTATCATTGGATTTACATGAATTAACTTAAGAATTACTAACTTGTACCTCTCTAGGGTTGGGAAACTTACTAATTTGGGGATGATGTGTGTTAAATTCCTTTTTGATTTTAGAGTAGATTGACAAAAGACAGACACTTCTGCATTTTTAAAGAATTCTTTGTGTAGTACTAATATTTGTGTTTTATGTATGAGTGGATTTACTTTGCAATTTTGATTTTGCTTATGATCTTTTCTGCCATCCAGGAAAATTCTATGTCTGTTTATTCAGATCAATGTTTTTATAAAGTGTCTCTGAATTAAGAGTCAGTGCTAAGAAAGTACTCCTTACAACCAGGCTCAAGAGGAATTTATTCATGTTTTTATATTTATATAAAATTTTAATTTTTATATTTATGGAGTCATGCTGATATATGGCATGAAGTATACTCTAAATTTATTTTGCTCTTATGATTACTGAATTACCCCAGAACTCTCCTTAATTTGTTTTCTCCCAGTAAATTTGTGAAGCCTCTTTTATCATATACTGTTCTAAACTTCTAAATGTAATGGAATCTAGTTCTGGGTTTTCTGATACATTCTCTGGGTTTGCTTGTCCAGCCTTCCAGCAGCATCATACTGTTTTAATGACAAGGATTTTACAGTATGTTTTAATGTCTGGTGGAGCCAGCCTTTCCTTGGTTTATTCTTTCTAGTATTTTCTTGGCTAGTTTTGAGATTTTTGTTTGTTTGTTTATTTATCCACATGGTTTGAATACAAACTGTACTTATTTCTTACTCACATTTTATTGGGATGGTGTTAAATTTATGCCCTGACTTAGGGAGTATCAGCACTCATGAGACAAAGTCATGTTTCCCACAGCCCAAGAATACCTTTGCCTTAGTTCAAGTTCACTTTTCTATCTCTCATGGATTTTTTCCCTCATGTAGATCCCCCAAGTTTCCTTTTAAATATGTTCCTAAGTAATCTTCCTTATTATTATTGTAAATAAGGGTTTTTCTATTATTGTGTCCTCTAATGAATATATATATGTGTGTGTGTATGTGTGTGTAGTGTGTGTAAGTGTGTGTGTGGGTATGTGTACACACACTAAATACTAATTCTGTATGTGATATTTTAGTTCTGACATCTTTACAACTTATTTTATTGTTTGACTTAATATGTTTTCTTGAGCTGAACAAAAACAAATGATTGTGTGAGGGCTTTAAACTTTGATTTATTTCTTGTGGTAGTTAGGCAATTCTGACTAAGACAAGGGGATGAATTTGCCAAGGTCACAAGGTAAGAAATGGACAAACAAGCTTTTAAATCAAGGTCTTTTGAGATTAACTACTCTGAATGGTCAAGGTTCAGGTTCCCTAAACTGCTCTGTTTCTTCCACTAGCAAAAGAGGAGAAACAAGCAGTTCCTTCCCTCCTTCTCTTGACTGACTCCAGCCCTGTCTTAGGGTTTCTGTTGCTGTGAAGAGACACCATGACCATGGCGGCACGTAGGCAGGCATGGTCGAGAGGTAGCTGAGGGTTCTACATCTGGATCGGCAGGTAGCAAGAAGAGAAAGTAACACTGGGCCTGACTTGAGAATTTGAAACCTCACAGCCTGCCCCCAGTGACACACTTCCTCTGACAAAGCCACACCTTCTAATAGTGCCCCTCCTGATGAGCCTATGGGGGCCATTTTCATTCAAGCCACCACAAGCCCCAACATTAATTGTGGGAACATAAGTAGGACAGCTGGATGAGGGGGTCTTCCTGAAGTGGACCAGCAAGGTGTGCAGATATAAAACAAGATATATAACAAGTACTTCATTGCTGGGTAAGGATGTAAAACCAAACTTTCTGGCTGTAAAACTAACAAAAACTCAGCTCTGGCTCACCAAGCAGTTTGTGTCAGTGTGCAGTCCTTGTGAGCCATAAGAATAAAAATGTCTCTGCCCGGCTTAGCTGAGTTGTTCAAGAGATCCATGCTGAGTAGAGACGGTGCCTCTCCCCATGGCCCCACTTTGCTTTCCTGCCTCAGCTCCAGGTCTTGAGCTAATCTTACCATGCTGTATTTAAATTTCTTACTTGTGCCACATAAAACCTTGATAGAAGAACATAACAGGCCATTCTGAATCAGAGATCCTGTATCAAATCCAGCACACAGTGAGCATTTCTTTTATGTTTGTTGAGTGAGTGATGAACGCATATTGTTTTCCAGACTCCTGGAATGCATACTGTTACTTGTGTTATACACATGGACATGTGAGTCTTTTTTCACTTCCAAAATGAGATTCTAAGATCATGTATTTGAATACCTTACATTTTTCGGTTTCACTATACTTAACAAATTGCTAGATGCATTGTGTGGTCATTTCATAAACATTTGCTCAAATAATTTTAAAGTTTATACAGTTTTCTCCTGGTCTTAAGAAGTTGTATGTGTGAGCTTTTAACAAGTTGGGGTAAAGAAACACATACACATAAACATATACACATATACATATATATTCATACATACATATATGCATACACATAATTCGAGAAATCCATTGGAGTCTGCTTAACAGGTAAAAGGAATTTATTCATGCACACATGCATTTACACACATATATACATAAACACACATATAATTGTATATATACAGCTACATACACACACATTCTTTCTCTAGATTTGCTGATTCAGTCAATAAATTTCTGGTTCTGATTATAATAGATGTAACAGGAATTCAAGGAGGTGAAAAGACCTCTGTGATATCACCTGCCTATTGCCCTTCTCACTGAGCTTCTGAGATAAATGTAATAATGCTTTGATGGATGCTAATGAGCCTGGCTTTGTGACTGATTTGCTCTATACCCACACCAGATAATAAAGCATTCATTTAACTGATCATCTTTTAAAGCTTTCTCTCCTGAGGGCCATGAATCTTTTCTGAAGGAGTGCTAAAGAGATTGTTGTCAGCATATGAAGGTGTAACTGAATTCATCTTTAGCCCCTAGGACTGCCCAGTTCAGCTTATGTGCTATATCTCTCCTATAATGGAGGAATGCCTTCCTTATGGAATGCTTCTCAATGCTTGGGAGGTTAAAATATTCCCATACATCATCATGGATGGTGTGTTTGGTAAGAATCTGTGGCACCAACCATCCACTCCAAGAAAAAAAATAATTTTCCATTGCTAAGACTCTCTGGGTGAAAGTACTAAGTGCGTAAAGATATGGTATCTTTCACACTGCTCCGGGGAAGCACACTATCTTGTGCAGTTTGAAGTATATCTATTCTGCAATGGATCCAGAGGAATTTTGGTACCTTCAAAGGCATTGCTACAACACTGTTTGTGCTGGCTAGTTTTATGTCAATTTGTTATAAAACTGGAGTCATTTGAGAAGAGGGAACCTCAACTGCGAAAATGCTGCCACCAGATTGATCTATGGGAAAGCCTGCGGGGCATTTTCTTAATGAGTGATTAGGGTGGGAGGGCACAGTCCATTGTGCATGGTCCTACCTTGGGTGGGTGGTCCTGCTGTGTATAAGAAAGCATGCTGCATAAGTCACAGAGAGCAAGCCAGTTAAGCAGCCTCTGTTTCAATTCCTGCCTCCAGGTTCCTGCCCAGACTTCCCTTCATGATGGACTGTGATCAGGTTATGTAAGCTGAAATAAACCCTTTCCTCCCCAAATTGCTTTTGGTCATGATGTTTATCACGTCAGTAGAAACCCTGGGACACTGTTAAACAAGGAGGAATATCGGGAGCCACCCAAGTGACTATAACAAGAGAAAGGATGGATACATTTTGGAGTAAGCACTCAGTGGTCTACTGTACTATATAAAAGTGAAAATTATGTGTATCTGCATGGACAACTAACAGAAAGCTAATGTTGAGCAATCAAAGCAAAATATGAAGATTTGTGCAAGATACGAGGCTGCTCTGACAAGGCTTGGAAACAAATGCTATTACTGTTATTTGGATATATGCATCCAAGGAACATAAATATGGAAACATAGGAATGATGAATATCAAATTCTCTCTGGAGGAGAAATCTGGAGGAAGAGAATAGAGTCAATAGGTGGTGTATAACAAGCTTAAACCTTGTCATTTTATTATGAAAATGTACAGTAACCATGAAAAATGTGAGTAATAATGCTAGGTGGGCACTTTGTCTAACCCTGTGGAGGGAGGGTGGAGACATGCGAGGAGTTTGGGGGAAGGAGAGGTACCAATAACAAAGATGCAGTGCTCATCTGTGATGTTCTCAAAAAGAATTAAATAAAAAAATAATGCTAGATTATAATACATGTTAAAATATTTATCTTATTCTAAATACCTTCCCCCCCACTGTGTTTGAAGTATATGTATAGAAGAAGAAAAAACACCAACAGTAACATGAAAAACAAACATTCCAAGGCCCTAGAGCCCAGGGGAGGCAGGATTAGAATTGAAGACCCAGTTGCTCGGGGTCCAAGGTCCGTGCTAATTGGTCCTATGTTTGACCTCGGGAGACAGACACATCCAGCCTCTTCCTCATTTGTCCCACCTGTGAAGCCTGCAGGTGGCTTCTTCTCACAGTATTAACAAACTACATCACCTTCTTTATGTGTCTGTTATCCCAGAGGCTCATTTGCTCCCATCTGGAATATCGCTCAGTGCATCATTGACTTTCAAGTAAATGCTTAGTAAATGCGGGGCCAAGAACGGGACAACTAGGAGACCATGTCATACGGCAATAAAGAGTCGATGAAAGAAAGAACCAGGAGGCTGGCATTAGAGTGTTAAAAAGAAAAAGTAGATTGGAGATGATTTCACAGCTCCTAGGACAGGACAGAGAAGAACAAGGTTCAAAGAAGTTCAACGGCATGAGCACGGCTGGACTGTGAGAGTGTACTCTCCCAAGTACATTCCCCAGCACTGTAGGTACTCATTCGCGATCCTCCTCCTGAAGCCCTGTGAAGCACATGCTGTAATTATCGCACTTTACAAAGGATGAGAAATGAAGGGAACAGGCTAAGTTGCTCAGCTGGGGTTCAAACCCTGAAAACAAGCTTCCGAGTCCATGCTGTCCCTCCCGCTAGCCGGAACTGAAAAAGACAGAGACTCAAGAAGAATGCTCTCATCTCTTTTTAACACAGGGAGTGTTAAGTATGTCGGTGGTGGTGAAAGCATGTCTACGGTAAGCATGTCCTGCCTCTTTGCTGACGCTCAGCATGGAGACACAGACTGGGAAGCTCTGATGGTCAAGAGGCCAGGGGGAGTGCCCACATCAGGCATAGCGAATCAGGGGGGCCTTTGACTGCAGTCAGGTCAAAAATAAATATAACAGATGAGAAATCAGTCTGCTCTCTTACAGCTATAGAGCAACACCTCTAAACTGTGATCATTGTTTTTGTCTAAATTATACAAAATTGTGAAGGGATATCCTAAGAGTTCCTCAGGGTTGGTACCTGTGAGGCAGTGTGATGGTGGTGGGTGGGGGCTCATGAAACTATAGAATCCAGTGTGGGTGGAGGTCAAGGGGTAAGTGGTGAAATACTATTATTCTTGCTATAATCATCATTTTCTATGGAAAAGGTAGGGCATTGTTGCTTTTGAGAATTTTCCTATGCAGTCACTTGAAGCCTTGTTGGGGTTTAAAAGACTTAGGGGACAGACATGGTATTGCTGCTGGATAAGCATCTGGAAAGATGGCCCTGGAGCCTGAATTGGCCTGGAGACAGGACAGACCCTGGGAAACTGAGTGACTCAGAAGAGAGAATGAGGTCCAGGGACAGAGAGCAGGAAGTAGGAAGCTGTAGGTTTGTTGGTTGGTGGACAGTGTCAATCTGTCTGTCAGTAACCAAGCCTCTTCTGCAAACATCCGTCATTACCCCTCTCCTTAAGGCAAAAGAAGGAGGCTTTGCCACACACTCAGAAGTTGTTTGGTTCTGGCCATTTTTGTGCAGTCCCCAATATCTGACTGTCCCCTGGGAAGTGCTTCTCCCTGCCTTCTCAGATTCTACCCATTTCCCAGCCCCAGCCCACATCTTTCCAATCTACCCAATGTTTCCCTTCTCAGAACCACCTTAGAAAGTCAACTAACTGTTCATTTTATCCTGAGTCTTCCTAAAATCCAAGTACCGGTACATTGACAGATAACCACACATGGTCATGTGAGATAATCATACCCTGTCATGTGACAAACTGGCCATAACACACAAGAGAGGTCAACAAGGATGAAACACTGTATAAACAGAGTTTGTAGCTTAAAAAAAAAAATCATAAATGCTTTTCAAATCCTAATATGTAAAAAGTTTCCTGAAATGAGGATTAGAAGGTTTTCATTTGTCCTGGAAGATAATCCCATGTCTCTTGGTTTATGATTATAAGCAAAATAAAACAAATCATTCTTAAGACTTACAATTGATCCACTGCTATGAGTGGTCTTATTGAGGTTTACAGGAGCCATTTCAGACTACTGAATGTCACAGAGACGTGTTTGAACCCAGAAGACACGACTTCTACCATGTAGCCCTTTCATCCGCCAGGGAAAAGATTACTTTAAGGATATTGGTTTTAATTTAATGTCAATTTTCTAAATGGAAGTTCACATAATTTCCCTTCATTTGGCAGTATGGATTCGAAAACTAGAACACAGCAAAAGTAAACAAGGGACCATTTACTGGGGCTAATCCTATAGATGATCAGAAATTACCAATTCCCCCATCGTCATTCTGTTATTGGATAACCAAAAGATCAGTCGGTTATCCAAGAACTACGGTGTCAGACTCAGCATCATTGCCTTCAAGGACGTCTCCAAATCCCTTTGCAAACTGACTGCAGAGCTGCGCCCATTCCAACAAGTCTCCCTGGGACCGCGTTGCTAGAATTGTTCAACCAAAGCTCACTGTAAAAGTTGGATGGAGGCTCTCTGTACTTACTTCCAGCTGGTTCTGATATCTCAGAGAGGGTGTGTGAGCTTCCAGAAACAAGCACATCTTTTGAATATTTCCTTACCCAGAGCTGAGTTGGGCCATCCTCCCCCTTTGGCCCCCTTCCCATTCGATCTAAGCCTTCTGTTACCCTCTCCCTTCTACCTTCTATCAGAAGCATGACAAACATCCCCCACCTGCAGTCAGTCCTTCTAATTCCACCCACAGTAACACTACATTAAAGAACACACATTTATTTGTTTAAAAAAAAATGTACTTTGCAAAAGCTTCTCTCAAGGAAAAGCATTCTCACCCTCTTGGTGCTGGTCCCGGGTGTGTTTTTCTTCCAGCCCCATTTCTTCACAGGCTACACTGTTTGTTGGCGTTTCTCAAGAACGTTCGAGACCTCTTAGGAGTCTGAAGAGCTACCTGAGTTTGCAGGCAGCTTCCTGTCGGGGTCAGGGCTTGCAGATTGAACGATGGTGTGTTGTGCAGAAGATGGGCAAGGTGTTTGAGAAAACAGGAAGCACCTGCCAACGTGTGACTTTATTCCTGGAAGCAGAGAGCTAGCTCCCTCTGAGATGGCTCTAGATGCTTCTTGCTGCTTTCCCCTATGAGCATTCTCTGAGGCTTTGAAGCACTCTGGAGACCAAGGAGAGACGTGTGAATGGCAGGATTATTTGGAGACTAGGATGCACCCATGAGAAAGGTGGCCATCCAGAGCTTTTCTAGTTCTCCTTTTTGCTGGAGAGATGGGTGTGCATAGAAATGAAGCTACATGTTCATCTCAATGGGGAAATTTCAAGCAAATGAGAATTGGAGGTAACACATTTGCTATTATTGCAGATTCCTGTAATAGGAACATGTTCTCATTTATTGATTAGTTTATTCAATGAACATGCTCTGTGTAAAGCAGTAAAAGAGACCATAGGAATATACTGGGAAAACACAAATATGATGCACCTCTCTACCCGATGTTAGTCTTAACATTACTTATAAGGTGCCATATTTCAAATATGCATTTTAATTGTATTTTTTAATATTTGCATCGCATTTTATTTTATTTAGTATGCTTGCGGGAGGGGTGTGTACCTGCTCATTCAGAGATAAGAGGACAGCTTGCAGGAAGTTTTCTTCTTCCATCATGTGGGACCAGGGAATCGAATCTAGATTATTAGTTTTGTCAGGAAGTACTGTCACACACTGAGGCAGCTCAGTCCTTTAAGTTTTCATTTTTCTATTCTTGCATGTGTCTGTATGATGTGCTTAATGAAAACGTCACTGAGGTAAGTGCCCTCTTTGAGTTTTAAAGTTCTAGGTTGTTATTGGTGGCTGGCCAGGCCAGCTTGTGGGTAGTATGGGCTAGCAGCATCTAAACCAAGCAATCAGTGCCCCTGTTAGCTAATCAGATTAACAAAATTCCTTTATTGAAGATAGCACACCTAATTGCTAAATATCTGTGGCCATAGAGAGATGGATCACAGATACTCAAAGGCCTGTTACCTACTATGCTGGTTTGCATATTTTTGGTAACTGTTTTTCATACCTGGGGGTAGAGGCCATGTGAAGGATACAGTTAAATAATGCAGTTCTTGTCCTCATAAAGGTAGGGTATGAAAAGCAACGCACATGTATGTGTCTTTACCAAGTCATTTGGTCTCCAAGGACTTCAGTTTCTTCATTTAGAAATGAGAAACAGGGTGAAGTAACCCTACATATCCCTTCAGCGCGTAATTTTTTGACATTTTAGGCAAATCTCTTTCCCACTTTGTTTAGGAACATGAGACTCAGAAAACCACCCAATGAAGGAGATTATAAAAGCAGCTCCTGCCGGGCGTTGGTGGCGCACGCCTTTAATCCCAAAACTCAGGAGGCAGAGGCAGGCGGATCTCTGTGAGTTCGAGGCCAGCCCGGGCTACCAAGTGAGCTCCAGGAAAGGCACAAAGCTACACAGAGAAACCCTGTCTCGAAACACCAAAAACAAAAAGAAAAAGAAGAAGAAGAAGAAGAAGAAGAAGAAACACCTCCCATGACTTACAGTGTACTTGCCAGTATGGAAAGCCTCATTTTCGTAACATTTTAAAGACAATGTTATCCTGATTTAAAAAAGAAAAATATCCAAGGGCTAAAGCACCAGCCATTAAGAAAAGAACTAGTTTTTCTGTGCTTGTTTTCGAGACCGGGTCTCTCTGTATAGTCCTGGAACTCACTGTGTAGACCAGGCTGGTCTTGAACTCCCAGAGATCTATCTGCCTCTCCCACCTGAGTGCTGGGATTAAAGGCGTTGGCCACCATGCCCTGCCAAGAAGCAAACTAAGTTTTGAATTGGTAATGGCCCCCTGGAATGGGGTACCTGGAATCCAGAAGGAAATGGCACGGTGAATTCTTTTCCCTGATCCTGCGGGCATAGCTGTATAAATGTTATGTTGGAAGCTCTTTGATGGTTTGGATTTGAAATTCTCAAGATAAATACTATACTGCCCGTTTGTTAGTAGGATACACAGAAAGAAGGAAAAGAGGCTGAGGAGGAAGAAGCTGGGCTTAAATTCAACTCTGTGACTTACTAATTGCATGAACTTGGGTGGGTAGTTCAGCATTTTTGCCAGATCAAGTTTCCTTTCTTGTAGATGGAAATAATTTCCATACTTACTTCAAACAATCGTCCTGAGAACTGAGTTATGTAAAGTACACAGATCAGGGCAATCATCTCGCCAGGTTTTAATGTTGGATTGGGGCTTGAGCCAAGAGACGTAAGATTGATGTTGGAAAGGTCACTTTTGTCCCTGGTACCTTGGACACCAACAGTGAGATTATGCACGCCCCGCCTTTGAATGCCCCCCATGGCCCCTTCTGAGTGACAGACCATCAACCCAAAGGAGGCGTCACAGTTCTGCCTCCCACAGCTTTCCATTTGTTATTAGGAAAGAGAAGAAAATATTTCTTTTAAGGTTAGAATGAAATTCAAAAGTGACCAGTTAGCTGCCAACTAAATCTTAACTTGTCTAAAGGACACTTTCCACATTGTGTGGGAATTACTAAAGGCGCTGTCAGGTCAGGGGTGGGTAGCATGAGATCCAGGACTGACTCCATTACCACTTAGAAAATGGATGATCTGGCATAAGGTACTTCACTTTGCTGTCTGATTTCTTTACATAAAGTGTCAACAATAGTAGGATCTTCCTCATAGGGCTCTTGAGAAGAACTTGAATCCATGCAAGAAAAAGAAAGAAACAGAAGAAAAGAGAGAGAAGGGATAAGAAAGAGGAGGAGAGAAAGAAAGAGACAGGAGTCTTTCTGTAAGTATCTTGTTTGCGTTTGTTGGGGATATAGTCGCTAATATTTTGAACAAACTCTAATGTAGCACTTACTGGGCATCAAGCACTAGGCTAAGTTTTAGAGATAAAAGAATATTACAGATTACAGGCTAATTGGAAAGCACAAACAAGCATACTGATTACCACTGATTAATACAAAGATGTTCTGGAAGACGTCTCAAGAATCAGGAGAAGAAATCTGAATGTAGCACTTGGAAGAGATGAAGTGTTAGGAATGAATGATTAAGGGGCTTCATAACAAATCAAGCTATTATCTTAATTCTTATCCCATGAATAGCCCTGTGACCAGAGAGGAGGGATTTTTTTTTTTATGTCATTTCCCAACCAATAACTTTTGGGATCCTCTACAGGAGCTGCTGTAACTCCAGCAGCAAACCACATTTTCTCAGCTGTCATCATCCTACTTGGAGTCAGACAGACTTGGTGTCTTATAAATTGAGAGAGATGATGTTCATACTTCCGTCAAACCCTCATCATGAGAACTGAGTTATGTAAAGTATACAGAACAGAGCCGTGATATACCCAGGTTCTAGCGCTGGATTGAGACTTGAGATTGACGTTAGAAAGGTCACCTTCCTCCCTGGTACCTTGAACAACTGAAGCATAAGACTTCCTTACTTGGCCTACTGATTCAAACAGTAATCTCCTCCAGAAACACCACAGAGGAACATGTTCTGCCTGGGCATCCTTTGGCCTAGTTAACACGCAAAATTAGCAACTTCAAGCTCCTAATCCCTAAGACGTAAGGATGTCACTTTATTTAGAAATAAGATCATTGCTGACATAATTATGCTAATGTCATACTGGAGGAGGATCTAGTATCCAGTAATCCGGTATGAGCTGGTTTACTTATGAAAAGGGGTGATTTGGATATATGTGAGAGGGGGCAACAGAGGAAGAAAGAACATTTTTCTGAAGACAGTGTAAGATGTTGGCGTAAGGAAGCCAGATCAGTCCAGGGCTTTCTTAGAGGCCTTGTAGAAAGGACAAAGGGAAGCTAGTCCTGTGTCCTTGTCTAGGAATGGACTTGGCAAGGCCTGTTTGATGCTGGAGCTAGTGTCTCATAGGAGTCCCTGGTGTCTCATAGGAGTCACAGTTACAGTTTCTGGGAACCCGACTCTTCCCGTGTGTTGTGGTTAGCAGTCCTAAGGCAGCTGTATCTGAGGTATCCCAATATCCCATGTTCTCTTTGCCAACATGGTCTGTCTCTGCCGATGTTGGCCATTCCCTCTCCTGCAAAGAGTGTTATATGATGCTCTACTTCTTAATAAACTCCTGTGGCCTAAGTCATTAGCTTATGCAAGACCTCCCAGCCCCAGCTATTGCCTCTGTCTTCTTTATTTCTCATCCCTAGCCCTCCCACCCAATACCTTGCCATTCAAGGCTCTTCTTCCTGCTGGTTTGGGTCACACTGGGATGATAGATTTACATGCCAAGGGAAGAAAACCAGGAAGGGCATAAAAGCATCAGAAGCTAGGGATGAGGCATGGAATAGATTTTGGTTGCCATCCCTCAGAAGGGACCAATCCTGCCAACACCTTCATTATAGATTTTTGGCTTCCAGGCTAGAGAAATATATTTTATTATTTATGCCATCTAGCTTGTGATACATGATCCAGACAGCAGAAAACAAACAACGAGCCACTACAGGTCTCCAACTACATCTAGATTAGTACTGGTGTGGGTTCTGGGTGCTGAAGGTCTCATAATAGTTCATTTAGTGAGTTCAAGCAATTAGTGGACCATTTCTCCATCCTTACCTGTGTCCATGCATTGCCGTAACTCAGCATCTTTCATCGTGAGAGGTACCGTCTTTCTCTGTCCTTGGAGTTTATAACTCAGTAGAATTTCAACCAGTGAAATTGGGCAGGGGTGATGCAGAACCAGCTCTGAGCTTGGATCTTAAGAGGCAGGGAGGATACAAAGGGCCCCATAGAGCAGTCAGTCTAGCAGAGGGGTTTTCACTGACACTGAGCTTATGAGAAACGAGTCTTTGACTTTTACCAACTCTTGAGGTTTGTTATCCAGTATTGACTAATACAACTACTTTCATTTTCTGATCTAGTTTTGCTGGTTGAGTGTGAGAGTTCATTCTGAATTTACTTCATGTTTGCCAAGAGAGAATTATAAAACACATATGATAGAAATGGGGCCCAGGGCTGGCGGGAGGTTGAGACTCTGCAAGTCTTCTAAGAGTCTCTACCAAAGTTCATGTATCCTGTTCTCTTAAACGTTGGCTATAATAAAAACTAGCATCCTGAATTTTAAATGTGAGAAGAGCTGGCTATTTAGAATTTTATAGAAAAGCAAACAAACAAAAGCCTTAAGATACAACCTTGGTTCTGTAATTTCTCTTTTCTAAGTTTGAACCTCCTCATTTGGGACATGGAAATAATGGGATCAGCTTATATGTATAATGCCCACCATCACACCAAAGACAAATGATAATATCTGACCTGGATCCAACTCTCCTGGGTGTCTTCAAAACATAATGGCAGGGAAGCAATTGAGACTTCCAGCAAAGACAAAACTGTGTGTTCCCACATCACCTTTTCTTTCTGGAAACTCACAGAAGTCTCTGTTCTCCTTGTTTAAGACAATTTTATTATTTTATTTTATTTATTTGTTTGAAAATTTTATACACATATGCATGTATTTTAATCATATCTATCTCCATTCCTCTCCTCCAACTCCTACTACCCAGTCACCCCCAACTTCATGTCTTTTTTTTTTTTAATCTTTTTTTTTAACCTACTGAGCTCAGTATTGTTCATGTGAATGGGTGTGGAGCCCTTCTCTGGAATATAAGAAATTTAGCAGAGACACACACCTGGAGAGAAATGACTGTCCCTCCCCAGTCATCAACAGCTAGTAGTAGCTCCTCTGTGGTGATATTGTGTCCCCCAATATATTGTGCACCCTAATAAACTTATCTGGGGTCAGAGAACAGAACAGCCACTAGACAGACATAGAGGCCAGAAAATGGTGGCACACATACCTTTAATCCTAACATTCTGGAGGCAGAGATCCATCCAGATCTCTGTGAGTTCAAAGCCACACTGGAAACAGCCAGGCGTGGTAACAAGAGCCTTTAATCCCAGGAAGTGATGGCAGGAAGCAGAAAGGTATGTAAGGCATGAGGATCAGGAACTAAGTTGTTAAGCTTTTAGGCTTTTAGCAGCAGTTCAGCTGAGATCCATTTGGGTGAGGACTCAGAAGCTTCCAGTCCGAGGAAACAAGATCAGCTGAGGAACTGGCGAGGTGAGGTTGGCTGTGGCTTGTTCTGTTTCTCTGATCTTTCAGCATTCACCCCAATATCTGGCTCCTGGGTCTGTTTTTATTAATAAGACCCTTTAAGATTCGTGCTACACTCCTGAGATATGGGTGGCCCCTCGTGAACCCCTCCCCAATCTATGCTGGGATATTGATTAGCTTGATCCTGAGCAGGTCTTGTGCAGGGACCCACAGGTGTGGAGTTCGTGAGTACAATGGCCCTGTCATGTCCAGAAGGCACTAGTCCTCTCTGCTCCTGGCTCTTAGAAATTTTCTCCCATATTATTCTCTGAGCCTTGGGGGCAGTGGGTGTGATACAGATGTCCCATTTAGGGCTCTGCACTCCCCATGAATTTATTCTCTGTACTTTAAGGCTTTAATAAATAAAATAGAAGTTGCTTCCAGTCTCGGATCTTAAAATCAAAGTAACCCTCCAGCCCTCACTTCCATAGTTCAGAGTGGTTGTTGGAGGCACATGGACCCAATGTCTTTTACACAGGATTGGGGGTAGGGCGTGACACCCCAGATGTTCTCCAAGCTATGAGGTAACTTACTGTGGTTGAGTTTGTAGCTTCGTTTGTTGGAATAACAAACACAGCTTTCTCTGCTTGGTATGAGATCTTCTGCCATCCCTGCTGGAGGTAAATTTTGAGGTGAGAGTGAAGGCTCCTTTCTACACTTCCTTCTACGCTACATCAGATCGTTTGGTTCTGGGACCCACACCAAGACTGAAAAGATAAAAGAGAAGCGATGAAACATTCTGATAAGGAGAAAGAAAAATCTGCAAATCATCAAGCTGTGAGGAAAGGTTCAAGCACGGTAGATACTTTGTGGCCAAGCAAAGAGTGTCTGCGGAGCTGAGGCTTGGGAGTTAAATCTCTTGGTGTGGTTTCAGGTGTCAGTGTTAAGATCCTGACTTGAACAGAGGGATAGATTTTGGTTTCATATGGGAGAGACATTTCTTTGTCTCTCTGAATATGACACAAGGGTGAGTATTAATGGACACAAATCAATCCAGCCACTGACCAAAGACATGTCCAGTTTGTCTCTGCCTTGCCCGGTTTATCCCTTTCTACCTGGGTGAGCTTGCACCACTATAAAAGGGCTTGTTCCTGGCCTGGCCTCCTGCTGGGAGATGGTTTCCTCTGTTATTGTGCTGGAGAAAATACTTTCCTTGTCACAGGATACACCTAACATTACCTTGAGAGATGCAGAGGACTTGAAAGAACTCGTACATTACATAAAAGGACGAAGCCGGAGGCTTCGGCTTCTGAGTTTCCTCCGGGATCAAAGATGATGTATTATTCCCGTTTTTTTTAACCTTTGCTTTTTCAGCCCATGGTTTGTGGAAATCAAAGCACACTGGGAATGCGGGGCTGTCCTTGGATCTGTTTGGGTTGGGGTTCCTCTCCTGTACTCTTAATTCAACCCAGCAGCGAGCTGATAATGGAGCCACACGCGGAGGAGTTTGGGCCTCTTAGGGAATAGAGGACACGCCACTAAACAGGGACTCCAATTACCAGAGCTGTGGCTGCCAGAGGGAAGTAATCAAGTCACCCAGGAAACAATGCCAGGTAGCCAGGTCAGTCGGGAGTTTTCTGGAGCCTTCCCAGCAAACGTGAACACGGCCCGACTGGGCCAGCTCTGTGAAGATTCATTGAAAAGAATTTCCCCAAAGCATAGCGTGCTTAGCAGATATACCTGACTTTTCAAAGTTTTAAAGCAATTTTTTTTTTAAAGAAAAAGAGGGAAAAAATATCCCCCTGAAATTCAGAGAATGCTGCTAGATGACAATTGGAAGACGCTCGAGATAATGACTTCCGAGATCTGAATGAGTTTAACGACCTTCTGCCCTCTCCCAGCCTGTTCTCCCGGTACCTTGGCATTTCCTGCCCCCAGGCCCGCTGGAGTAGCAGGCCGATTCTTTGACTCCACAGCCTTGCACTTCCTGATATGTTCTCCCAGCACAAGCTCTATTACAAACTGCGCAAGCTCGTCCGGGTCGAAGGGACAGGAAGGGCAGAGCAGATGACGAACCGGAACATGTCTTTGGTTGGTTGCTGCTTGAAATTTGTTTCCATTAATACAATTCTCTTCAAAGCCTCTGACCACAGGGGCATTTCCCCTGAAATCATTTTTAAGTAGGTCAGATCCTATATAACCAAAGCATGCTAGAGGGTGATGCAGCTCCAAGCTCCCTCTCCCTGTCTCCCTTGAAGAATAAGGACTCTGTAATCAGCAAGCCAGGACGCTGCCATCCTCCTGCGCTAGATAAGCATCTTGCTATTTTGATGACTATGACATGAAGACGTTGTGACCTGTGAGTAAGATGTCTGGTCATCTCTGAGTCAGAGAGTTGCTGCCTGAATCTTGGCTCTTACTAAAAACATCTTGCCCTTGCAGAAGTAACAGAAAGTTCTGTGGTCACATGGTTATGAGCATTGCCATGAAATCCTAAGCATCCCTGCTCTCAAGATGGCCCAGGGACAATATTCCATCCTTGTGGAATTTTCCTTTTGTGGAACCAAGTATTTAAGAAAATACCTTTGTAAAATCTGATTGACAAACACAAGCCTTTGGTTCTAAAATACAAGAGCTTAGGATTACTTTGGACAATTTGAAAAAGTAGAAAATGAAGATTGGAAAGAAAATACAGAAAAGTAAGAAAGTCCATAGGGAGAGGAAGATGTTTTTGGAAAGATTCAGGAAACGAAAAACAAATGGCTGTTCTCGTGAGGCCTCCAGTTAAGAATGGCTTTTAAACTATTAAGAGTTTTAT